>JAOBSW010001006.1:0-124686 GCA_026214975.1 Gentiana macrophylla | reverse complement strand
CTATCATTCCGGTTTTGTTTGTTTTAAAATTAAAATTGCTTTGTCATGTTTTCTTTTCCTAGTTTTCATAGTTTATGTGAATCCACGGCCCTGGTTGTGTCTTGTATCTGTCTCAATTTTTCGTAGTTCTCGAATGGGAGTAGTGTATATTGTTGAATTCTACTGCAAAAGAAAAACATGTAATAAGAATTTCCCTATTGGTTCTCTTCCCCACCCAATGCGAGTCCTGAGGTTTTTTTATTTTTTTTTTTTTTTTTTTAAAAGGGACTGATTGCTAATATGTGGTGTCTAAAATTTGGATCTTTGACCAGATTTTAGAAATAAAAGATGCTAGACAAAAGAGAAATACAATGGAAGCTCAAGAGGCTGCACCTTAGAGAGGTTAATAGGGGGCAACTTAAAAAAAAACATTACAAAATGATTTTTATATACGTCTGGCGTAGATATGTGAAATTGATCCAGTTATTTTAATATATTGATCAGCCAATATATGAAACTTCACTAAGTTTGATAGAGTGACAAAATATAATAAATTATCGACCATTATCCCCAATTCTTCTTGAAGCAGCCCATGGCTCAGCCATCATAGAAAACACTAGAAAACCCCATCACAAGGATGGGAAATCAAACCACATATATAGTTGAACCAACTACAGAAAATCTGTAAATCTTCAGATACACAATTGCTATACACCACTAGAATCAACAATACTACTATATATGCCACTTCTCTGCAAAAACAAGCTTTCTTTGATCTTACTGTATCTTGCTGGTTTGGTCCTTTGATTATTTTGCAATGTAGATTATCATTGGGCTGAGAGCAGAACTTAAGACACTGACCACATTGTTAAATGCGTATGAAAAATGTGTTATGGGATTTTGATCCAAGCATTTAAAATGTGTAATGGAAAGTTATGATTGTAGCTTTGCGTATAAACGTGAAAATGACATGGAAAGCCCTTTTAGAAAAAGTCTTTGCTGCTGCTTATGTTTTCCTTTTCGGTTGTTAGGAGCATGGGGAATCAAGAACATTCTTGAGGAGGATCGTAACGTGGATAGAATCTTAAATCTTCCTAGAAAGGTGATAGAATGTATTATTGATTTTTGCCTGTCCGTGATGCAGCAAGAACATGTGTGTTATCAAGTAAATGGAGATATGTTTGGGCGAATCATCCTCACTGATACTTGATATGGATTTTTGGGATGATATAGAGTGGAATAGATCACCCTGTAAACCCGACATTGACTATACAAACATCGTGAGTAGCATACTATCGTTATCACGTTGGACAGATAAGGAAATTCGAACTTATCCTTGAAAACTCTGATGGAAATCATTACCAAGTACCATCTTCTGCTTTCTTGACCTCTAAATTGACCCACTTGAGTCTATCTAGTTGCATTATCAAACCAGTCGACTGTACTGCCGGATGTTTAGCCAATATTCAGAGTCTAATTCTGGATGATGTCATCTTGCCTTCAGTTTGTCCTTACAACACCTTTACTTACATCTTTAACCTTAGAGAGATGTTGCGGGGTTAAGTGATTTTGGCGTATACGCCCCAGACTAGCATCTTTGACCCTTGATGACAATGATTATCTGAATCTGAAACCTTTCTTGATATGTTCGGGCATAAATTACGCATATCTCTCATCAAGCGAAGAAACCGAATCTTTTCAAGATTGTGATGAGAGTGTATGTTTGGTGAAGCTTCTTGCTGCATTGCCCTCGGTTATCAGATCTCGTGGTGGAGCGGATTGTCTTTTAAGGTCCGTATCAATACCTAGCAATTCTTTCTTTTTGTGATAGTTAGTTTATCTGCATATTTGATGAATATGGATTCTTTCTTTTTATAGTATTTGGCTACAGGCAGTATACCTAGTGCACTTCAACTGAATTTGAGATACTTTTCGCTCTGTGATTTCAACTTGGATCCGGACCTGATACCATGGATCCTTTGCATACTGAAAAGCTCTCCATTGTTGCATACATTTGAAATTTGGGTAAGATTTGATGATGTCGACGACTAAAAGCTTCTAGATTTTAGTTCGAATTAAGGTTGTAAAAGTTGTACTTATAACAGATGTTGGAATTTCTTTTTTTTTTTTATTGCAGTTTGCCGCTGCCAATGATTCGATACAAGTGAATGACATTGACGAAGCAAGCATTATGGATTTGAGGATCGACCAACTTCCAAACGGTAAAGATGAAAGATTTCACTGCTTCAAGCGAAGTTAAGTTTGCAAAGATTCTTCTGCAATGTGGTGCACATGTAATGGGAGGAAGCGCTTGTAGATGAGAGCGAGGAAGTTGATGAAGAGCGTATAAAGATATTAAAGAAGCACATTTGTTGCTTCAGCGAGCTTTTCCGAAACAGAAATCGTCTTCGGGCCAAATCTTGTTCCTCCTTAAAAAATACATTGGAAAATTGATGGTTAAAATGGAATATTTTAAATGATATGTCCATATTAGGCGCATTAAGAACTAAGTGTGTGAATGGAAGGGTTGGAAAGGAAAAATAAGAAGAAATTTTATTTATAAAACATTGGTTGGAAGGAGGAAAAGAGTTAATATTTATATGATGTTGTTTTAGTATAGTTGGAATAAGAAATCAACATTATACCACGATGCATTAGATAAGAAATATAGGCTGAAGATCACGGTACAAAGAAATTTGTAGTTGGCGGGTTCTTGGAATACAAGATGGTGGATTCTAGACCACTCATGGAGCAATTGGAAGAATTTCAGTTGATTCTTCATGAAATTCAAGCTGAAAAAATGGAGCTTAGTGAGACTTTTCAAATCGCATGTGTAATTGAAAAATTACCTAACGGTTGGAAAGATTTCAAATTACACTTAAGCATATGGCGAAAGGAGATGAACATGGAAGATTTTGTTGTTAAAGCTTCGTATTGAAGATGACAATAAAAGTGATAAAGAGAAACAATTCTAATAATTTTCCAAGAGCTAATATGGTGGAACATGGCCAAAGCTCAGAAGAAGAAGAACAAATTTGTGAAAGGAGTCTAAGTCGGGACCAAAAGTTAAATTGAGACTGAAAGGTGGCATATCAAAACCTAAGTTCCAAGGAAAATGTTTTAATTGTGACAAGATTAGTCACAAATCAGTTATTTGCAAATTTGCCAAAGAAGAAGGTTTAAAGCAAATATTGTTCAAGGCATGGAAGATATTGATCTTTGTCTTTGTTTGTATCGAGAGGTGAACATGGTGGATTCAAATCCAAGAGAGTGGTGGGTAGACACAGGAACTACAAAGCATGTGTGCTCCAACGAGGATGTGTTTACTAAGTTCGAGCCGACAAGAGAATGAGACTTTATTCATAGGAAACTTCGGCTACTACGCTATAGGCGGAAAAGGTGAAGTAATTCTCAAGATGACTTCGGCAAGCATTTGACTCAAAGAATGTGCTATATGTCCCATATATGCGTAAGAATGCGGTGTGCAGGTGCTCTTTTGAATAAAAATGGCTTCCGTCTTGTTTTAGAGTCCGACAAGTTTACTTTGACCAAGAGTGGTATGTATGTCGGTAAAGGGCAGGTATGCATGTAATGGCATGGTGAAGCTGAATGTAATGGCTATTAAGCCAAACAATATTAATAATAATATTTCCGGTTCTGCTTACTTGGTTGAGTCTCCTTCCTTATGGCATGGTAGACTAGATTATGTTAATTAAGATTTCTTGCGTAGATTAATAAATCTAAAACATATCCCCAAATTCGATATTGATAAGGAACATAAGTGTGAAACTTGTGTTGAAGAAAAATTAACAAGCGCATTTTCAAAATGTTGAAAGAAATACGCAACCACTCAACTTGATACATAGCGGCGTGTGTGATCTTAAAGTTGTGCAATCGAGAGGTGGAAATAATTATTTTATTACCTTTATCGATATTGCACTAAATATTGCTATGTATACTTGTTAAAGGAAAAATATGAAAGCGATAGATAAATTTATTCTATTCACAAAAGAAGTTGAAAATCAACATGGGAAAACGATCAAAACACTCCGAGTGATAGAGGTGGTGAATACTTGGCACCACTCATTGACTTTTGTCTTTGAACATGGGATTATACATGAAATAAATGCACATTGGTCTCACAGAGTCAAGCGGAGTGGTTTGAGAGGAAAAAATCGAACATTGAAAGAAATGATGAATTCAATGTTGTTAAGTTCGAGTGTCACAAAACTTGTGGGGGAAGCTATAGTCACAGTTTTGTAATGAAAATAAACAAGTAATAAATTTATAAATCCGGTATACCACTAAGTGTAGAGATCGTAGTATAGAGGTTGATACCGGGTCGATCTTACGGGGAATCGGGTTGCTTACTCTAGTTTTATTATCTAACCTAACTATGTCACGATTACTACTAAAAAGATCACGAAAACAAAGCAGTTGAAGAACTAAAGCGAGCGAAAATAACAATAAGAATAAGCCAGAATGAAGATCGAGACCTAAAGCCAGGAAGATATGGTTGCGAACAAAATTATCTAAACTAAATCTATTAAAATCTATTATGAAATAAAGATTGTAAATTTACTAAGCAATTCAAGTTCAAGTGATTTAATCAATAATTTCTGACGAACAAGCAATTGATCCACCTATCCTACAACAATCAATTTCTATCTCGAATTACCTCGTGATTTGTAACCAAGTTGTGATTCATCTAGCCAAGAACTCCTAATTTCTTGAGACAAGTTTGCCTATTAATCTTCTATCTTTCGATCTAAAGATTAACACTTTCTAACCAAGGTGTGAAATTTATAAGTTTCTAACCTAGAAATCTAACTTAATAACTCTCGTTATTTAGATCAAAGATCTATTCTTTATCATGGGGATCTAAGGTTTAACATGATTCTCATCAATATAAACAATCAACATGCAAAGATCTTTCGATATAAATTGCATAAAAACATGATAAACATAATAAAGCGACTTGAATTAAAACTCACAAGACAATCGAAAAGCTTAAGCGAATTGTTGATCGGATGGCTTCACATGGCGCTTGTTCAATAGAGGTCTAGCCTCTTAGCATCCTCTTGAAGTTGAATTACTTGAATAAAAGTACATAAAAGTATTTGATCTAAACTAGAAATTTAAAAGCATAAACTTTGAGTAAAAACTGATAAAATCGCAGCTAGGCCGCCCCCAAGGTTTAGGGTTCAAAGAATAATCCCTCTAGGGTTGAAAATAACACAGCTATATATAGAATTTTAAGGCGGTGCTTTGCTTATGTCGGCCATTGGGCGCTCGTTCGAAAGTGGTGAGCAGCCCGTCCACTGGCTTGAAATCTTGAATCGGGCGAGTCATGATCGGGGCGCCCGTCCTTCATTAAATTAGGCGCTCGTCCATCAATTTTGGGAGAACTCTGAATCCAATATTCCGGCCTGGGCGCCCGTCCAAGAAGGTGGGCGCCCGTCCAACTGGGCGGAAGAGTGAAGCATACATTCGAGGTTACTTCAAATCTGATTTTCCATCTACATCTTCAATCAACTTCATCTATCTCTTTTCTTCATATAACTCCGATCCTTAACATCTTTTAATCCTCTTTTGACCAATTTACGTGTATCACAAGATATTAAAACATTGCAAAGTGTAATAACATCAACAATAAAACCCCGTAAATCCACTTAACTGCGATTAAGCGGTTTAAAAACTCATTTGCTCAATAAATCAATTAAACACTTAATTTCTATACGAATTATACGAATATGGAAAATTGTTACAAAATATAACGATATAAATCATATAAAATCACCACTTAACAACTCCCCCCACACTTAGCTTTTGCTCGTCCAGAGCAAAACAAAGACAAAACCAAGGCTCGGAAGAAAGATAGACATCTCAATGGCAAATATAATACATATTCAATAACTTAGAGGTTCACCCAGGTGTGTGTGCATAGCCATAACAAACTTCCACTAAGTCCAAACTTGAAAATTTCAAACAAACTAGCTAATACCCCACTTCAAACTAGAAATGAATGATACTTATAACATGCACCCTACAAAAAAGCGTAACATATCACGAAAGGATGATAGAATACATTTAGGACCTTTTCGACATACTCGGAGGATAATCCACAACATATACATCGGTTTTCTTGGGGATAAGATATCGATAACTAAGTCTTTCATTCATTTCCTTTCACTTTCTTATATAAGTTGATATAACTATTTTCACATTTAAGCGAACATCAAAATGAGCTATTGCCTGTCATAGCGAGAATAGGATATTCGAGATATACCACTACTTACTCAAATCATAAAGCGACTTCTTACATTTATCGTGAGCTTTTGGTCATCATAGTGGTATAGGACATTCGAGATACACCTACCTCACTCCAATCATCGACCGACTTTCGACACACAACTTATTCAACTTTTTCTTTTAAAACAACTTTTCCAAAGCACAGTGAATTACGTTTAGCTTATCACATTCAAACCTAAGATATTCACGATTATGTCATGCTTTGGTTATAAATACAAACTATTATAATTCTCACGATCGTTACATTAGCACTAAGCACATGAATTATAAGATAATCAAACATTACTAATCAAAAGGGGTATAGCTTTATATTATAGCTCATCATTCAATATGGCTCGTGAAAAATATATATCGGGTGAAACAACTAACTTACTGGACATACAGTATATAGCATCAATGACTATAAAAACCGAACAAAGATTATGCATTGCTTACTCGGGACAGAACAAGAATTTTGAATTTAGCTCATTTTGCATAGAAACATAGCGAAGTAAGCAAATGATCGATACACATAACCATTCCCCTCCCCCACACTTAAACCACAACATGTCCTCAGGTTGTGCAGAAAAAAGAAATGAAGTACTTAGCTGATTGCGTAGATATTCGAGCCGTTGGTCAGGCTGGTGCATGAAAAGGCCAACGCTCTCGAAGGCGTATAAAACTCGTTCCAACATGACTCAAATGTTACCTCGACAAAATGTCTAGAAAGAAATCTACACTACTTGACAAACACGGAAAAATCTCGGGAAAGCGAGGAAATTATACCATAATGAAAGGATACAGGAAAATCGAATTATATCAAAAAGATGAAGCATTCAATACAATGAAAATTGAAAGCATTAAAGTCAAATGAAAGTCTGGAATGCCTTAGGGCTTACATGATTCATCGTGAAAAATATATCCACGAGGCGACAGCGATGTCAACATGAAAAGTACAATGAATCAAGTAATGAAAAGTAGCGGACACAATACAAGTATCTCATCAAAAATACATAAGCTAGAATCGAAACATAACATCCCAGTACGCCCCGGTGCCGTAGAATCATCGGCGGAGGTGCTCCACCCGTAGGAGAGTCGATCTGCTCCTCGTCAAAACGACTCGGAGTTCGTGAAGAACATCCGCAATGGCTTTGCTCAACCTCGTCGGAATAAGCGTGTCGATAATGCTTGGGTTGAAAACTCTGTCATCCGCTTGGAGGGCGGCCTCACTTATACACCGTAAAATAGACAAGATATTTTTACGTGAAGTCCTCATATCCTCCATCCAGATTCCGTATACTATTAGCCATACTCAACCTCATCCGGATGAGGGAGATAAAGCGGAAGGAAGATGCCGGGCGGTGCGAAGAGATGAACCGGGCTCACGTCTTTGTCTACCGCCTCGATCGACGGAAGATTTCACCTTCTCCATTGCAAGTACCTTGGATTCTTCGGTTTGTGATCGATCTTGTACTGGGAACCTAGCATCTTAGCGAAGGCGTGGATCAAATGCGGACGGATCAAACACCTAGCATAGACCTTACGATTCGTGGCTATCTCGTATTAAAATTGCTTGTCTACATCAACATTCGACTTGAAGTTCAATGCATATAACATCCCGAGGTCACCAATGTGAAAATGAGTCGAGGTTGTTCTTAGGTAACAACATTGCGAATAAACCGACATTGGACCTTCCAATCCTCCGTCCAACTTATGCGTCACCGACTCCTTTCTATCTCAACGGTCTAAGTGTCCACGGCACCTCCGGGCACACCAACAATCGTAAATCCTCCAGCGGATCCTCTCCGCGTCTGGCAGCCTTTATTGCCTCATTGTAGTCAACCCCTCAAAAGGTGCCAAGTTGTATTTCGTTTATAACCTTAGGCGTAGCGGCACGCTTTACTCCACAACCATCACAACTCCGGCTTCCAAATCCGTTTTGAGCAATTGGCATAAAACTCTCGGACTAATGTAACATTAGCTGGGGTCCTCGGAGTTCTCATCAATGCTCCCCACTTTCATCCGTAAGCATTTTAACAAAAGCGGGATCAACCTTGGTCTCAGAGGCGGCTCGCTTCTATTAACATCATCCTCGTAACATAGTGCTTATTGTACACCTCGAAAGCCTTAGGATTTATGAACCTCTGAGCCAAGGGATAGGGATAGGAGGTCTCACGTTACATCTAACCGGCTCGGCCCCTCGGTTGCTTCCTCGGCTTGCTCGGCTCTAAACCTAGGTGTGTCTCACTCCGGCTTCAACCCTGAGTAGTCTCACTGAGGTACATCATCATCGATGTCGACCCAGACTCGGACTCATCTCGTAAAGGAACCCTGGATTGACCTCTGAGGAGGATTTTGGCGTTCACCAATATGGATGCCTCGGTTCGGATTGACTAATGCGAGGTCTACAACGCTTTTTCTTCTTAGGAGGTTCATTGGCAACCCCTTTACCATGCCCGTTTACATGCCGCTTTACGCACCATTGTAAACTAGGGCTACACAATCAACAATCCCAAACCCAAATTCAAACAAAACCACCCGTTTATCGTCCAAGCGAGATTTCCCAACCAATTCAACACCAAACCAACATCAAAACCACAATGCAATCCACCCATTATCATCAATACCATCCCGGATCACCAACAAAGGCGGAAAGAAAAACAAAACAAAAAAAAAAAAAAAGCCAATAAGGTGAATTTCAAGTAAAAGAGTCGACTCGAAGATCGAACTCGAAAAACGTGCAATAATCTAAGAAAAGCATAGAATCTTACCAAATGCGTTGAAGGGATGATGAGGATGATGATGAGAAGTCTAACGATGCCAAATCGAACACAAAAATTGGATTTTCTCCAAAAGCGACCTTAGCTAGATCAACTGGATCGAATTAACGGTTGTTTGTTGGGGATTTAGTTTGAAGAATCAAAGAGAAGGGATTGGGAGCTATTTGTAGGACTTTGAATCGCCCAATTTGGTGTAGAAACAAAATTCGAGGGCAAGGGGGCGAAAAGTCGGGTTGGCTCTTTTGAAAATTACGATGTGAATGAAATGAGGCGGTGGTATTTATAGGCCTTGAGTGCGAGCAGGCGTCGGGAGCTGGGCGGGCGTTCAGCCCAGGTTAAAGTATGAAGCTGGGCGGGCATCAGGATATCGAGGCCTTCGTCGAGTTTTCAAATTTAGAAACGAGTTGGAGGGAATCTCGCGAGACGGGCGTCAAGAAATTTGGGCCTTCGTCAATATTTTCAAGGGCGGACGGGGCGGCGTTCGTTAAAAAAAATCAACCAGGCGGGCGTCCATAACTATGGGCCAGCGTCCAATGCGAAAAATAAGCAACACTATATAATTTCCATTAAATTCAAATTCCAACTTGCATTTTCTCATTATAACTAAATAAAACCTCCATAATACAAAAGAAAACTAGAACAAAACATAAAACACTAGAAAATAGTGGGTTGCCTCCCGGCGCTTTTGTTTAACGTCGTTTGCTCGGCGAAGCGGCTAACGACGCTAGTCATCGTAAATCTCCGCCCAATCCACAATCCGGATCGGGCGGCGGAGCATGTCAATAGCGAGAGGAAAATCATACTGCGTCTGTAGAGCCCGATCCTCGCCCGACAACATCTACTCGCTTGAAATGCTCGACTTGCGGCACTAGCGCCAAGTCGATCGACATCGGATCATTGAGGATTGTATCTGGTGGTCTAAAGTCTCCTGCCCAGTCCTCTAAGCTAAAATCTCCACCTCCCGAAGATCGAGGTACAATGAGAACATATGTAGCAGTCTGATGCGGTACTAATATCAAAGTCTACGTCCAAAATGATAGTCCTCCGGTCCGTCACTAGAGTGATAAGTGGGATCCCTACTAATGAAAGGAAACTCTGTGGTAGAACTCCGTAATCCATATCTAAAAACACGACTAAAGCGAGCGATTCAAACAAAATCTTAATTAGACTTAAGATAAAAACTAAATCAAAGAAAAAAACATAAAGAAAGTACTAATATAATATGGGATATCTAGGATGCCCCTGGTGGCGCTTTTGGTTAATGTCGTTAGCTCGACACTCTTTTAGCTCGACTGGATCGAGGCCATTTAACTTTACGCTAGCCACTTACCTCGTGTAGGCTTTGATCGATAGTGTGGCTGCGAAAACTTGACATCAACACATGGGGTTAATTTTTAATTGCCTTCACACTGTTTAATTCTCCCGTTGTTGATTTCTTCTTCTTAACGACACGTTTCAAGCTGTTGCTCCTTTTCAAACTCTTCCATGTCCCGACTACCCTGCTAGAACTTCTTGGAGGACCACTACCGTCATCCTCGAAAAAGCGGTCGGGCGAAAACTCATCAAATTTATTGACTTACACAAGTACCACACCCGAGGATATCGAGGAAGCGAACAATCAAAGGCTTTTCCTTGGCTTGACCAATGTAATGCTTGCACCTTTGACCATTTACTCGGAGCGGATGGTCACCGTAACCTCGTAGTTCTAAAACACCTCCAGGGAATGATTTGGAGAATTTCAAAGGGACCGGACCATCGTGTCCTCGACTTACCAGGAGCAGATGTAACCTGGAATTGTACAATAAAACATGTTCCCCAACATGGGATTCTAAACTTCTTGATTTTGACATCGTGAAGGAGTTTAGTCTTTTCCTTACTTATCCTGGCACTTTCGTGAGCTGAAGTCTAAATTCGTCTAACTTCATTACAGCGATGCAATCGATGTTTTCCACAAGATTGGGTATCGAAGTTTAAAAACCGTGTGGCCCAATATGCTCTATCTCTCTAACTCAGTGGCAAGTGGCATGGTTTACCATAAACCATTTGATAGGGTGATGTACCCGTAGGGTCTTATAGGCGATTCGATATGCCCGACACATCATCCAACTTTAGACTCGATCTTTTCTATGATGATGATGCTTGTTTTCTCAGATCCTCTTTAAACTTTGGTTGCTTCTTTCAGCGACCACTAGTCATAGGATGATATGGTGTACCCGATTTTATGCGGACACCATATTTCTCAAGCACTTTTTCTAGTGGCGGTTGCGAAATCGTTCCCTCATCAGCGATTAAAGCGCGGGGACATCCAAATCTCACGAAAATATTTTCTTGGGAACTTCATGACCGTTTATGATCATTGTGAGAAGTGGCTTGAGCCTCACCCATTTTGATACATAATCCACATGAGACTAAGATGTATTTATTTCCACAAGATGATGGGAATGGTCCCATAAAATCGATACCCCATACATCAAAGACTTAGCATTCTAGGATGGGTTTCAATGGCAAGTCGAAGCGCCTTGTTAAAGTTCGGTTCTTTGACACCTATCACAAGCTTTACTGAAAGCTTACGTATCTTTAAAGATCGTGGGGCCAATAGAAGCGGATTGAAAGATCTTAGCAGCGATTTTCCAAGGACCAAAGTGACCGCCGATGGGTCCTTTGTGGCATTGCTCAATAATATCACGTTGCTCGGATTCGGAACACATCTTCTCGGCAAACCATCTTTACAAATCTTGAAGAGGTAAGGTTCATCCCAAGCGAATGTTTTCAAATCGAGAGAAGAATCTCTTCTTCTCACGATAAGACAATTACGGATCAAGATATTAGGAATGAAGGTAGTTTACAATGGAAGAATACCATGGAACATCACGAGCACAACCGTCGATAAGCATGACATTCTCCAGGAGGAAAGTAAAGATCTATATCGTCGGGTCACCACTTTTCCTCACCCAACATTCTTGAAGCGTGATCGACCACTACGTTTTCCACTACCATTTTGTCTTTGATTTGGACATCAAACTCTTGTAGAGTCGGTATCCAGCGTAGTAAGCGCGGTTTTAGCCTCTTTCTTTGTCATCAAGTATCATAAAGCGGCGTGATCGATCCACACAACCACTTGAGCACCCAACAAGTAACTCTGAAACTTGTCCATAGCAAAAGACTATGGCCAATAATTCCTTTTAGATCGTCGTGTAGTTTACTTGAGATGGATTTAGTGTGTGGCCCGGCATAATAGATTGGCTGGAATTTCCACTTTTATTCTCTGTCCTAAGGCTGCGCCAGCAACATAGTTTGATGCATCATCATACATAAGCTCGAAGGAGATTCTAGTCGAGGCAAAATAAGGATCGTATGCGAGATTAATCGACTTTTAAGCTCCTCAAACCCTTGCTTGCAACTTTCATCAAAATGGAATACAACGTCTTCTTTAAGTAGTGTAGGCAGGGGCTTGGCTATCTTGGAAAAGTCTTGGTGAATCTCTATAGAAACCGACATGTCCAAGAAAACCTCGACTTAGCGCACATTCTTAGGATAACTCATCTTCTCGATAAAGCTTCTACTATGGCTCTGTCTACCTCAATACCTTTGGCGGAGATCTTGTGGCCAAGAACTATTCCCTCATCTACCATGAAATGGCACTTTTCCCAGTTTAGGACTAAGTTCTTTTCCACACATCTGGATAAGACCTGGTCAAGATTGTCAAGACAATCATCGAAGGATTGACCAAAGACCGAGAAGTCATCCATGAAAATTTCCATACACTTTTCAACTAGCCCGTCAAAGATAGCCAGACATACATCTTTGAAATGTAGGCAGGGCATTGCAAAGACCAAATGGCATCCGCTTTGTAGCGAATGTACCATAAGAGGCGGTGAAAGTGGTCTTTTCTTGGTCAACGGATCGAAGGGTATCTGGAAATAACACGAGTATCCATCCGGAAGCTTGATAGAATGCATGTCCCGCCAGGCGCTCAAGCATCGATCAATGAAAGGAAGGGAAATGATCTTTCATGGTTACCTCATTGAGTTTCACATGTAATCAATGCGGACTACGTAACCGATAACAAGCCTCAATGCTATTTCTTCACCCTTCTCATTCTTCTCAATAGTAATTCCTCCCTTCTTGGGAACTACAGTAGGGGATACCCGTTCATTGTCGGCGATTGCGTATATGATACCCATATCTAAAAGCTTGATAATTTCCTTCTTGACCACCTCTTGCATATGAGGTTGAGCCTCCTCTGTATTTGTCTAACACATTTGCACCTCTTGAGTCTTGATTTTATGCATCGGATGTCGGGAGATATCCTCGATGTCTCTGCTTGCCAACAAAGGCTTTCTCATTTTTCCTCAAAGCGTTTACCGGACTTCATTTCTTGTCGAGACGACTTGGCGGATATAATTAATGGAAGCTTGTCACCTTCTTTTAGAAACACATACTTAAGATGTTTAGGCAATGGCTTGATGCCAGATCTGCGGGGTCTTCCAAACTTGATTTAAGATCACCACTTTTCAACTCAACATCATTGAGTTTACTTATTGGTCCCACTACCAAAGCTTCTCCTTTCAACAACTCATCCTCCAATTCGACTTCTAGCGTGCTAGATTCACCACACCATGATTATTCGACTTCTCAACTAGTAGCTCGTATTCGATTTACCTTGACCATGACTTTCTTTTCCATGAAATCATTGAAGTCATCGAGACATATCGTCAATGGAGAAGCCGGTCGGTCTTTGAGAGGGTCTCGGCTAGCTTTGGAAACATTGTAACTCACCTCTTGATCACCAACTTTCGTATCGTCACTTGCCCACCATCACGATCAATGAGGGCTCTGTTTGTAGGCGAAAAGGTCTCCCAAGAATTAGAGGACATTCTCATCCTTCTACATGTCCGGGCGTACGAGTCAACCGGGAAGGTAAATCTTTCAATTTGAACTAACACGTCCTTTAGTATTCCCGCGGCTTTCTTGGAAGATCTATCCATGAATTGAAGATTCATGGTGGTGGGTTCTAGAAGATTGTCTAACCCAAGGCTGTTTGCAGGCAGCAGACAATGGCATCGAGGCTTATGGATGCACCAGTCACATAAAGAGTTTGGGAAGACTAGGCCTCCCATCGACAATTTGAGAACAAATTTCCCGGGGTCACCCTCTTGATTGGTAGATCATCATAATTGATCATAGAGCAATCCTCACCAATCAACCGATCCATGTCTGCCAACTTTTCTTAGATGAAACAACATCCTTGATGAATTTGGTATACTTAGGCATCTCCACCAAAACCTCGGATAATGGAAGATTAACTGAGTATTTTGAAAGGTTTAGCACTTTTTCATACTTTTATCCTCATTCAATGAGATGTTGCTTTTCTAGGTGGAAATGGAAGCTTGTTCAAGTCACTCTCGAGAAAGAGACTTTCTTCGAGGATGAGCGTGACTTTGTCTTCCAAGTCCTTCCACCTCACCACTTTTTCATTCTTCTTACTAGTCGAGGGTTCGACCTCGACTCTCACTTGATTCTTCATTCCTCAGGGGTTCAGCCACCTGAGGACTTCCAACTCTTTCACCTCTCATGGGATCAACCACCTGAGTATTCTCTTGCGACCAAGGAGCGTGGGTGCTCGACTTCCCCTCACGCCTTGTCGGCGGGGAGGGGTTAGTGGTTTCCCTAGTGAGGGGGACCACTTAGTTGAGTACCTGACCTTAAGTTCATCACACTGGCCTCTTCTCTACCGTACGGAATTGAAGGCACCAGGTCAGTGCATTGGCTGTTATTCAAATCGGCTGAGCAACTTGACCACCCTTTGGATTCTTTTACGTGAAGTGGGCAACTACTACAGGGTCTAAAGCTAATTGTTCACCAATTGCCCTATTTGCCTCTCAAGATTCTTGTTTGTGCTCATCGAGGAGTTGGATGTTTTTGTTTTGCTCTTCCCGAAAGGAGCTTCATTCGGCTTGGATATCATTCGAGTGTGAGGGGCCTTGAGATTTTGGAAGTTTTGCGAGATAAAAATTTGGTGGACCGATTAAAATGTAGAATTAGAATTGTTAGGCCAATTAATTGAACCTTTGATTACGATTGGAGAAATTGGAGTTTTGGTTTTGGTTGTAAGTAGGGTTTGATTGAAGTTTTGATTTTGATTAAAATTAATTTGGATTGAAATTTTGATTACGACTAAAACCATGGTTTTGAGATTACTCGGGCGAAGAATTGATTATTAAACCAGCGATTGGTGCGGCCAGGAGAAAGCGTTTACTTGACGATACATCCGTTCATAGGGCCGAAGCGGGATGTATGTCCCGTATTGTCACAGATTACGACATGTGGCCCGGATTATCTTGTCCATTGTCATGAGCAGTATTAACTTCATAAGCGAGAGGGGAGACAAATTGACATTTGGCCAACCATATGGCCATTACGACAACAATTTTCACGATCTGAGACTTGAGAGTTACGTTGAAAGGAAGAGTTATGATTGATCGATTAGGAGAAACTTGAGAAGGCGCCATCCGCACTGCGGCATGGCGTCGACACTTTGCATATTCACCTCATCGATCTTGGGAGGAGGAGGTGCTTGGATAGCTTGATATGAGGGGGCATAATTGTATTTGGCAATATCCTCGAATAATGCCCACCCCTCTTCAGGTGTTTTCCTTAAAAATGCCCCACCAGAAGAACTATTAACCATGCCCTTCGTGAGCTCGGTCAATCCACTGAAAAAAGTATTGACTTGCCTTTGTAACGGCAAGCCATGATGGGGACACTTTCTAAGAAGAGACTTAAACCTCTTCCAACACTCGAAAAATGACTCATTTTCCTTCTGACAGAATGTGAAAATATCACTTAAACATTGGGCTGTCTTAGAAGGTGGGAAGTATTGACTCAGGAACTCTTTCTCGAGTTCCGCCCAGGTAGTGATGGTTTCAGAGGGAAGAGAGTGGTACCACTCCTTTGCCTCCCCTCGTAAGGAAAATGGAAACAGTTTAAGCTTTATAGCATCCTCACTTACTCCTTGGATGCGAGTTGTACCGCATATCTCTAAAGCGTGTGTAAGTGAGTATGAGGATTTTCCGGTGAAAACCGTGGAAGATGGATGCATCTTGCATCATTTGAATGAGCCGGGTTTCGATTCAAAGGTAGGTGCGATGATGGTTGGTAGAGCGATGGCGGGTTGACCTTGACTTCGCCAGGCATGGCGTAGTCGATAGCGTCGTCTATCTTGGCTGACCATAATGACTATATTTTCGGATCTCTTGAGCTAGATCTTGCTCGATATCTCGATCGGCGTGTGTTCTCTTCGTCGGGGAGGTCCGCCAAAGCGTAGCCTTCTCTGTTTGGTCGGACTATGGTCCGCTCGAAAGTCGGTATAGAGTAGTGGCCCTTTTGACTCGAGTTTGCATAAGCCGAAACCAAAATCTAGTTATTTAACGAGAGCGAATAGAGAGGAAAATGGTGGCGAGGCAGGCGAGGCGGGCGTCAAGTTCTTGGGCGGGCGTCTGCTGGAAAATAACATGACGGGCGTTACGCATAACGGGCGCTTCGTCTAACGAGGTAAAAATACGACGAGTTATAAAAATTTGACGGACGGGCGTCCACTACCACTGAGGCGCCCGTTCTTTGAAACAAAGCGAAATAGAAATTTTACCTTACGAAAAAGCGAAACTAAAAAAAAACAAAATATCTAAATTAAATGACTAACGAAGATAAAAACTAGACAACCGTCCGGTTCCCGGCAACGGCGCCAAAAACTTATCACGGATTTTTGTAATGAAAATAAACAAGTAATAAATTTATAAATCCGGTATACCCCAAGTGTAGGGATCGTAGTATAGAGGTTGATACCGGGTCGATCTTACGGGGAATCGGGGTTGCTTACTCTAGTTTTTATTATCTAACCTAACTATGTCACGATTACTACTAAAAAGATACGAAAACAAAACAGTGAAGAACTAAAACGAAAAACGAAACTAACAATAAGAATAACTGGACAGAAGATCGAGACCTAAAGCCAGGAAGATATGGTTGCGAACAAAATTATCTAAACTAAATCTATTCTAAATCTATTATGAAATAAAGATTGTAAGTTTACTAAGCAATTCAAGTTCAAGTGATTTAATCAATAATTTCTGAGCGAACAAGCTATTGATCCACCTATCCTATAACAATCAATTTCTATCTCGATTACCTCGTGATTTCTAACCAAGTTGTGATTCACCTAGCCAAGGTATGAACTCTAATTTCTTAGACAAGTTACTTTATTAATCTTCTATCTTTCGATCCTAAAGATTAACGCTTTCTAACCAAGGTGTAGAATTTATAAGTTTCTAACCTAGAAATCTAACCTAATAACTCTAGTTATTTAGATCAAAGATCTATTCTTTATCATGGGGATATAAGGTTTAACATGATTCTAATCAATATAAACAATCAACATGCAAAGATCTTTCGATATAAATTGCATAAAAACATGATAAACATAATAAAGAAGCGACTTGAATTAAAAACTCACAAGACAATCGAGCAAACTGAATTGTTGATCGGATGGCTTCACAACGCTTGTTCAATAGAGGTCTAGCCTCTTAGCATCCTCTTGAAGTTGAATTACTTGAATAAAAGTACATAAAAGTATTTGATCTAAACTAGAAATTTAAAAGCATAAACTTTGAGTAAAAGCGATAAAAATCACGGCTAGGCCGCCCCAGGGGTTTAGGGTTGAAGAATAATCCTCTGGGTTGAAAATAACGCAGACTATATATAGAATTTTAAGGCGGTCTTTGCTATGTCGGCGATTTGGGCGCTCGTTCGAGTAGGCCGAGCGCCCGTCCATAGCTTGAAATCTTGAATCGGGCGAGTCATGATCGAGGCCCGTCCTTCATTAATCGGCCTTTCGTCCACCAATTTTAGGAGAACTCACGAATCCAATATTCCGGCTGGACACCCGTCCAAGAAGGTGGTCGCCCGTCCTTTGGGCGGAGGAATTGAAACGCACGTTCGAGTTACTTCAAATCTGATTTTTCCATCTCTATCTTCAATCAACTTCATATCTATCTCTTTTTCTTAATATAAATCCGATCCTTAATATCTTTTAATCCTCTTTTGAACCAATTTAGGTGTATCTACAAGATAATAAAACATTGCAAAGTGTAATAACATCAACAATAAAACCCCATAAATCCACTAACTGCGATTAAACCGTTTAAAAACACATTTGCTCAATAAATCAATTAAACACTTAATTTCTATACGAATTATACGAATATGGAAGAATTGTTACAAAATATAACGATATAAATCATATAAAATCACCATACTTAACACTATCTATCTAGCAATTATCTTTTGAATAAGATACCCCGAAAGAAACAAGAAAACTCATTATGAACTATGGAAGGTAAACCTCCATCCTACAAATACTTGCGAGTGTGGGGGTGCCTTGCAAAAGTGCTCGTATACTACACCCAAAGTAGTAAAGATAGGTTCAAAAGCTGTTGATTGTATATTCATTGGATATGCACACACTAGTAGTGCTTATCGGTTTCTTGTGTATAAATCGAGATAATCTGAAATACACAAAAATACGATAATGGAATCAAGAAATGCATCATTCTTTGAGAATGTATTCCTGGCTAAAATAAATGAATCTAGTTCATTAAAGCGTGTTTATGTTCAGGATCACCCTTCTGAACAAGTGAATGAGGAAGAGCCAACTAAGGTTGAGCCAAGAAGAAGTAAAAGTCGAGGGTGAAAAATCTTTTGGTAAAGATTTTATCACATATATGATAGAGACATATCCTCAAAATTTCAAGGAGGCGACAACTTTTACGAAGGTCAATGTGGAAAGAAGCAATAAATAGTGAAATAAATTATATATTGCAAAATCATACATGGGAGTTAGTTGATCTACCTCAGGGATGTAAACCACTAGGATCAAAATGGATCTTTAAAAGGAAAATGAAACTGATGGATCTATTGATAAATATAAGGCCAGGCCAGTAATAAAAGATACAGATCAAAAAAAAGGTCTTGACTATTTTGATACATATTCTCCAGTAACGAGAATAACATCCATTAGGATGGTACTTGCTATAGGCGCTTTGCGTAATTTACAAGTACACCAGATGGATGTAAAAAAAGCTTTCTTAAATGGAGATTTAGATGAAGAAATCTACATGGAACAACTTTGAGGCTTTTTCAGCCAGGACAAGATAAGAAAGTGTGTAAATTAGTTAAGTCTTTGTATGGCTTAAAACAAGCACCAAAACAATGGCATGAGATATTTGATCATGTTATGCTTGAAAAGGTTTCAAAACCAATGAATGTGATAAATGCATTTACATGAAAGAAACAAAAGATGGCTATGTCATTTTGTGTCTTTACGTTGATGACATGCTTATTATTGGAAGCAATGATAAGATGATCAAATCTATCAAAGATATGTTAAACGCCCGATTTGAAATGAAAGATATGGGTTTAGCAGAGATGATACTAGGAATTAGAATTACAAGAAATTCGTATGGTCTCATTTTGAGTCAATTTAATTATATTGATAAAATCCTGGAAAAATTCAATAAAGATGACTCAAATGAAGCCAGAACTCCGATAGATCAGTCGACATTTGTTAAAGAATAAAGGTGAAAGTGTGTCTCAATTAGAGTGCGCAAAGGATTATTGGAAGTCTAATGTACTTAATGAGTTGTACTAGACCGGATATAAACTTATCTTGTTGGCAAGCTAAGCGAGATATACTAATAATCCGAGTAATGATCATTGGAAAGCTATAGTGAGGTTTCTTGAGATATTTAAGATATACTCGTAAGTATGGCCTTCACTATACAAGAGAACCTACTGTTATAGAAGGATATACTGATGCAAATTGGATATCAGATTCAAAAGATTCAAAATCCACAAGTGGTTTTGTATTCACATTAGGAGGTGGAGCTATGTCTTGGAAATCTTCTCAACAAACTGTGATAACCAAATCCACAATGGAATCTGAGTTTGTAGCTTTAGATAAAATGTGGAAGAAGCGGAATGGTTGCATCAATTCTTAGAGGATGTTCCTCGATGGCCAAAACCTGTGCCAGGAATATGTATTCATTGTGACAGTCAATCTGCGATTGGACGAGCACAGAACAAAATGTATAATGGTAAGTCAAGGCATATCGCCGAAGACATAACTCTATTAGACAACTACTTTCTCTTTGGTATGATTACCTTAGACTATGTTAAGTCAGAGGATAATCTTGCGGATCCATAACCAAAGGTTTAAATAGAAAGTAGTTGCAAAGTCATCAAGAGGAATGAGACTAAAGCCCATGGAATAAACTTTTGTGAAGGAAAACCCTACCTTGTAGATTGGAGATCCCAAGATCTTGGTTCAAAGGACACCCTAATCTTTGCAAAAGTAGAGATCAACATGTGGGGTTACCTCCATCTCATTCTAAGATGAAAAAGCAGTGAGAACAAGGATAAGCTTACCGATGAAAGCTTTTAATGATTTGTGTAAGAAGAATAATTCGAGAAATTCGAATTACATAATAACCTATGTGAGAGAGAAGAAGGGCCACTTCATAGGGAATTGTATAGGGCGCAATTCTTAGAAACTCTTGCAGAACCAGGCAGATGTCCACGGCCAAAATGGACATAACCACAAGAACTAAATGTTGCTAGGTAGATGCATTGTGGTAAATATGTCATCGTTTACATCAACAGCAGAATAGTTCAAGGACATCGCGTCTACTAATCAAATTAGTAAAGTAAACATATCTTATCAAGGGAAGGTTCAAAGGGTCTCACCTACCTATCCTATGCATTCATCTACCGCTGAACTCTCTATCATTCTTAGAGCCTTTGCTAGGGTTTTACACAATTTCCATTCATGTGGGGGATTGTTGGAAAATTGATGCTTAAAATGGAATATTTTAAATAATATGTCATATTGGGCCTATTGGGCTTAAGTGTGTGAATGGAAAGTGTTATGGAAAGGAAAAATGGGAAGAAGTTATTTCTCCCACAATGGTTGGAAGAAGGGAAAAGAGTCAATATTCATATGATGTTGTTTTAGTGTAGTTGGAATAAGAAACCAACATTATACACGATCTCGTGTGCGCAGGGGGGTGCAAATCCAATCCGGGTTTACCCTTGGGCTTGTGCATGCCCGCGTGTCCTGCGTACACGATAAGGCTCGGTTTTGCAAATAAAATAAATATTTTATTTTTCTAATCTTGAATCTTTCTTTGTGAGGCTTTCCAAATCCAAGCGAGGCGTGGCGTTGATGACGTAGATCAAGTGATAATAAAATACTTGACCACCATAAACCAATACTAGCAAGAGGACTAGGTCCATCGTGTAGTATAGTTATAAGCGAATCAAGGTCGATCCCACGAGGGAACCAAATTGTGGTCATTTATATACAAACAATTAATTATTCATATCAAGGACATAAAGCGGTCTCACGACCAACAAAAGACAAGAAAGATAAAGGACCACGACACAACACAACGTAATTAACCTCCCCAATTATTATGTTATCGTTTGGATCTAGAGATTCAATATAATTAAGCTAGACTCGTCAACTATTAATCCGATTCGTATTCCTTTTATATTGGCTCACGAGTCATCCCCAAACTAGATCTAGCTCGGGTAGGCCATCTAAATCACTATGCTACATCACGTGACTTCACTTTTTAGGCCTCCATCTCATATGACTTGCACACTTACAAAACTAGGGATGCCGATATTAACCGTATTCCTCACCTAGGCAACATTCACGTGATTAGGCGTACTTCCTAAGCGATCGCATCAGTCTCCGTCCCATTAACACTAACTTTTTAGGTATCATGTTAATCTACGATTTACGTATAACTAGGCGCTAGCAATTCCCAAATATAACACAGATCTGGATCTCGCTGAAAGTCCCGGAAGATCAATTCATGAGCCGACCGAGGAGTACTATATTGGTATTTCCTAATAATACGCTAATTAAAGCAGACGATCAACGTGGCCGTAGTCATACTTACTAAGATAAGAAATTCTAGGTGGACATTCACACCATAAAGGCGTGGCTAGATTGACTCGGCGAAAAACTAAATCTTAGCGTTTCTACATACGTAGCGGATAAAATAGAAGTTCATAAAGCAATTATATAGATCTACTAAAAACACAGTTTGTCGATCATACCAAAGTCATCTATAGGTCACCGGATAACAGATCTGGGCGTGTGGATCCTTATAGACAAAGGAATCCCCACCGCCTCATATCGTATCCTTAGATCTACATCGTTCGGAGAAGAACGAACAACCTCAACCGATAAACAATAATTGGGGCTTAATTACAAAGAACTAAGAACAAATAAATACAAGAATTTACATTATTGCAGAACTTGCATAAAAGCTGCTCTAAGAAAAGCGAGAACTTTATTATATTTCAAGAGAAGTGTCTAAGGTGTATCTGGTGTGTATATGCGTGTATGAAATGCCTTTATTTATAGGGTTCAAGCTAATTAAGAGATATACTTCAAAATATCAAAACAAATAAGAGATAACTCCGGTCGATCTCAAAAATAAAATGCAAAATCACTTTTGCCTTGGTGCGTCCCCATTAGCGCCAACTCTTGTCATTCCTTACTCCTCTTTTAAATGCTTATCCGATCTTTATCTTGAATTTTCTTTGATTTATCTTGAGATTTAATTCTTCTATTTGCATTTATCCTCCAAAATTTATCTCAATCTACAAAATAAATATTTATCCTAAAGTAAATCATATTTAAATAATAATAACGGATAAATACCAAGTTATAAATAAAAACAGATAAATGCCAAATTATCTCTTTTAAATAGTACAAAATGGATAAATACCAAATTATAAATTATAAATCACATAACATTAAATATTCAATATAACACGTGATTTAATTATAAAATATATATTATTAATCTCGATTTAAGGTCAATGTTGATGACTTTTACGGGTATAATTTGACCGTCATCAACTACCCCCCTCTTAGACTTTGATCGTCCCGAACAAAGCATCAATAAGTCATTCCCCAAGTCAACATTTTCCATGGTCAAATCATACTTACACAAGAAACTCGAGTCAACTCATACCACTCGTGCTCATAAGGTACCCATTATTCACTACTCGCTATGAATCGAAGTGGGTAAAGACATGGTGCAATAAGCAAGGCGTTATCGAAGGTTTTGGACTTGGAGGCGAGAAAAAATACTCGAAGCCTCTTAAAAGTTGAATTTTTCCACTTTCATATTTTCAAGTATTAACACATCTCAAGAAAGAAACTTTCTTTAAAAGTAAATTATGCATTGCAAGAAGTCTTCTCTCACGGATGAGTCAATAGCATGAATATTACCACAAGCGAGGCTACTTTGGTAATGTTACTACAAGCCCAGTGTTTAACGCTTTGTTAAAACACAGTTATTCTCAAGCTTATTGCTCCGCTTTGATGGCTAGAAGATAAGAATACATCGATAGATAAATATCGACACTAAGTTCAGATAATCAATCATCTATGCAAAACTCGATTCAAAGATTGAGTAATCGAATAATAAATAACTACTTGCAACAATCGGCATGAATATCCTTAAATTTACATTCACATAAGTATAAAATGATCACGTACTCATGCTAATTGGTTCCTTTCCTATCAATTCTTAGCTAGGAACTCACAATTCTAAAGTGCGAGATAAATAATATGGCATTTATTCAAAAAAATTCAACTTTTCACCGTTTTATTCAATTTTTTATTATAGTACATCATAGCTAAGTCTCCTACCCCCCCACCCCCACTTAAACATGTCATTGTCCCCAATGACAAATAAAAATGAGAATTTAAGAAAAAAAACTTAGCTCTGGAAATGGCCCTCAAGTAGATGCAGAACATCGGAGTAATCTAAGCACGTCGTAGAGAAGCAAGTGAAGACTGTTTAAGCAAACCAAGCGAAACTCCACGAAACCGTTAATAACATATCAATGGAAGTTATAAAATAATGTGGCAGTAATTAGATATAAAATATCCAAAAACAAATTAAGCCACTTTATTCCATACAACCAATGACAAGTAAAACCAAGCGATTAAAAGCGACTCGTTTAGACACGAATTCTAAAAAAGATACATATAGGCGCAAAAAGAAAAATACTAAATAGAAAGAAAAATAAGCAGAAACGAAAGATGGTAGACTTCATCTATAACCTCCACCGCTTAAATATTCTTAAAACCGGGTGGAGAAGACAAAAAAACATTACCTCACGTGGGAAAAGCAGGATGTTATTGGATCAACCATGTATTCAATCCAACGTAAAGAGAAACTTTGTAAGGTATAACAAATCGAATGTGACCTATCGGCTAAATATAAAATCCGATGCTTAGCGAAAACTTCTCGCTTGGATTGGAGATCAACAACTTAGGAGATGTAGCTATTCCTCGAAATTACTAATTACCCAATTTAGCTTGTGGAAGGTCTCAACGTCATCAACAAAGTCGGATCGGTGTGATATCTTAGAACAAAACTCATCATCTATATGCCGGAAGGGTCGGAAAAAAATTGTGAAATTGAAATCTTCCGGTAGAAAGAAAGTTGTATTTGATCAACCAAAAACTTTTAAAATCTAGCTAGGTTCGAGCTACACGTATCGACTAGGATCATGAAACCCAAAATTATAAAGATAATCATTAAAACTTAGCAATATTTCAAATTCCATAACACAAAGGTATTTTGTAAACAAAATGGAGGTTGAGAGTGTGATGGGTTTAGAAAAGATATCTATAAGGATGGTAAGAAAAGATAAAGGGTGGGTAAGACAGAGTGATTATGGGTGGGTTGAAATTGGTTAAGGGATTGGGTTAGGGTGGGAGAGTGAAATAGATGGAAAGAAAGAGAGGGATGAAAGAATGGTTAGAAATGTGAATTGTGAGGCGATTGGTGAGAGAATAGAAAAGGTTGAAGGGTGAAAAGGTACAAAGGAAAGGATAAGGGTAGTTGCAGAACGAATTGCACACAACTTTGGATTTTCACTCGGATCGCCATTCTAAAAAGTTTTGGAAGTTGACCAAAAAGCGTGCTTGTTCGCCAATCATTCTCTGTTACATTTTGATGAATTCTCAAGCTCTCTTAATGCTTCCATCTTAAGGTTGATTGCTAAATTTCCTTTTCTTTAGCAATTTCTCGACTCTCCTAAGAAACTTTATTTCACGTGGCCTATATTGAGTAAGAAAAGTTTTGCACATCCTTAGCCTAATGGCGATGAACACGGCAAAATAAAAACCTCAACATATGTCACGTTACTCTTATTTGACTCAAAGAAAATAAAACCTAAAATCCTAAAAAAAAATCCTAAGGGTTTTAAAAGTAGTTACGAGTTTACGATCCTCATTCGACTTTCCAAAAAGTATCCTTATCGATCATCCTTCACGGCTCTTGATCTTTGACCCTCAGAGCACTATAAAAGGTGGGCTCAAATAAGCTTTTCTTGGATTAATACCCTTCCCTTGGTTGTGAGACCTAGGAAACGACATTTATCCATACCATTTATACAAAGCTTTCACCTCGGCTCTCGTTTTAGGAACTAGTGAATTCTAAGAAGATTTAGTCCTAGGGACCCATTTTAATCACATCCTCTATAATGTTGCTTCATTATGCTCTCTCAAAACTCAACGTCTTCTTTAGATTGCGAATTCTTAAAACAACACAAATTGTTGCTCCCATGGCCAGTAGAAGCAATCTCGTGCATAGGACAATGAGATTTTAACAGAACTACGAGGAACTCTTTATTCACTGCTTCTTTTCAACGACTACATGTTTCCCTACACCCGCTAGATGAGACAGATTTGGGGCAGAACCTTCGGCACTAATAAAATTAATCTTACAAACCAACTCCGGGCTAAGATTCATACTCATGTTCATGTATAGGCTAACTTATGCTCAAAGGACCAAAAGATAGTAAAACATAAGCAGAAAAGGTAGTACGTTGCCTTCAACATTGTACCACGAATAATTCGAACCTTTTAATATTTATTTTCTCGGAGCCATCTTGGTGCTTTAAAGGTGTTGCTTCCATCGCTTTTCCCATTGTAGATTCGTAGCCCCACATGTCGCTGGGTTATTTACTCATCGCCCGCGAAAAATTACTGACTAAGATTATTGCTTCCCTGGTTTTTGCAAACAGAAGAAAAACAAAACGGACCGTAGACTGATTTTAACATGGTTTCCCATGTTGCTTCTCGAGACCCTCTTGATCAAACATCTGGAGATAAGCAGACACGCGAAATTCTAGAGAACAGAACCAGGCTCATTGGCGGTGGCGATCTCGGCGGGAGGCGGATCCAGTATTCAGTTACGGAATTTTTACACGAAGCGAGACAACGAGAGGACTCAAAAACATAAAAGCAGACTCTAAAACATAAAACTCGACATGAATAAAAACTATTTATATATAAAATTGACCGTTGGTTCCCACAACAACGGCGCCAAAACTTGATGACATAGATCAAGTGATAATAAAATACTTGACCACCATAAACCAATACTAGCAAGAGGACTAGGTCCATCGTAGTATAGTTATAGCGAATCAAGGTCGATCCACGAGGAACCAAATTGTGGGTCATTTATATACAAACAATTAATTATTCATATCAAGGACATAAAGCGGTCTACGACCAACAACAGACAAGAAAGATAAAGGACCGCGACACAACACAACGTAATTAACCTCCCCAATTATTATGTTATCGTTTGGATCTAGAGATTCTATATAATTAAGCTAGACTCGACAACTATTAATCCGATTCGTATTCCTTTTATATTGGCTACGGGAGTCATCCCCTAAACTAGATCTAGCTCCGGGTAGGCCATCTAGATCACTATGCAACATCATGTGACTTCGCTTTTTAGGCCTCCATCTCATATGACTTGCACGCTTACAAAAATAGGGATGCCGATATTAACCGTATTCCTCACCTAGGCAACATTCTTGTGATTAGGCGTACTTCCTAAGCGATCGCATCAGTCTCCGTCCCATTAACACTAACTTTTTAGGTATCATGTTAATCTACGATTTACGTATAACTAGATGCTAGCAATTCCCAAATATAACACAGATCTAGATCTCGCTGAAAGTCCAGGAAGATCAATTCATGAGCCGACCTAGAGTACTATATTGGTATTTCCTAATAATACGCTAATTAAAGCAGACGAGCAACATAGCCGTAGCCATACTACTAAGATAAGAAATTCTAGGTGGACAACCACACCGTAAAGGCGTGGCTAGATTGACTCGGCGAAAAACTAAATCTTAGCGTTTACATAATGTAACGGATAAATAGAAGTTCATAAAGCAATTATATAGATCTACTAAAAACACGGTTGTCGATTATACCAAAGTCATCATAGGTCACCGGATAACGGATCTGGGCATGTGGATCATATAGACAAAGGAATCCCATTTGCCTCATATCGTATCCTTAGATCTACATCGTTCGGAGAAAAGCGAACAACCTCAAACGATAAACAATAATTGGGGGCTTAATTACAAAGAACTAAGAACAAATAAATACAACTTACATTATTGCAAAACTTGCATAAAAAAGCTATCTCTAGAAAAAGCGAGAACTTTATTATATTTCAAGAGAAGTGTCTAAGGTGTATATGGTGTGTATGGCGTGTATGAAATGCCTTTATTTATAGGGGTTCAAGCTAATTAAGAGATATACTTCAAAATATCAAAACAAATAAGAGATAACTCGGGCCGATCTCAAAAATAAAATGCAAAATCGCCCCCACTTGGTGCGTCCCCATTGGCACCAACTCTTGTCATGCCTTACTCATTTTTTCGTCTTATCCGATCTTTATCTTGAATTTCCTTTGATTTATCTTGAGATTTAATTCTTCCATTTGCATTTATCCTCCAAAATTTATCTCAATCTACAAAATAAATATTTTCCCAAAGTAAACCATATTTAAATAATAAAAACGGATAAATACCAAGTTATAAATAAAAACAGATAAATACCAAATTATCTCTTTTAAGTAGTACAAAATGGATAAATACCAAATTATAAATTATAAATCACATAACATTAAATATTCAATATAACACGTGATTTAATTATAAAATATATATTATTAATCTCGATTTAAGGTCAATGTTGATGACTTTTACGGGTATAATTTGACCGTCATCAGGCGTGTTTAAGCTGAGACTTTCCAGTTCCAACGTGATTATGCTGAGGCGTGGCGTGTTTAAGCTGAGACTTTCCAGTTCCAACGTGATTATGCTGAGACCTTCCAGTTCTGCTACACTTATGACATTCAATACAGATGATGAGACTGTTCCATTCCTTCTTCCATCAGTTTTTCCACTCTCCTCTACTAGAGCCCATATATACTGCAGCTTTTCTTCATCTAACATAACCTGAAAAATCTGTTTCTTCTACCCTTTCTTATGCCAATATATACTGCGACTTTTCTTCATCAAACATAACTTTGAAAAATCTATTTCTTCTACCCTTTGTTATGAAACTAGAGAGTTCAAGCAACAAAGTTCTTAAGCGGTTGAAAGCGTCGTGGTGCATCTTGTCACTTTGCTAACCGTTCTATCCTGGGAGACTAACGTTCCGTTGAAACTCCAAGCACTTTCGGCGGTGAGGGGCGAATTAGTCTTAAGAAACGTGTTCAACACGGGGCTCGGTTGATTCATCTTGTTAATTCGTTTTCATTTTGCAATTGTAATTCGATTCGGTTGTGTTTTACGTTTTAATTGTAATTGTATTACAGTCAATGTAATCAGTTGTGCCCATCTTGCAACAAGCCCCCTGTGGTTGTTTGCCAATGCCCAGTATGTGTAGATATTAAGTTTAACATGATTCCAGTGGGAGAAATTATTTTCGTACCAAAATGTATTTTTTTTTATTTTTTTCCTTTGAAGTTTGAACTATTAGCTTTTACCATGTTAAGGATGTCACCGTTGCTATCACCAATTAAACCCCTCACTGGCTGTTGAGGATAATATAGTTTGAATATTATAATTACTGAACCTTATATATTTGTACTCTCCGTTTTATTGAATGAATAAAATACGATTATTCTAAATGTTGATATGGTATCGAAGCATCTCGATTTTCTCTCTCTCGTTATGCCAATTTTTCCCTAAACGCTAACCATTTTCTTTATAAAATAAAATTTAATTCGCAGCCTATTTTGTGTGTTTCTGCAGTATGTTTCCGGAGACGATCGGATATCGAAACAAACTCCGATCGTGACAAAATTTGGAGGGTGTTTTCTTAGTATGTTCTTCTATGATCTGAACGGTGGAATTGACGTTTGGACGGTTCAATTTCTCCGAATCATCCGTTGACCGACCTACTGTGATTCCGTGTTTCAGCAGAACCTTTCTTGCGACGATCGGATATTGAAACAAACTCCGATGCTGACGAAATTTTGAGAGCTTGTTCTTATTACTTTCTTCTACGATCTGAATGGTGGAATTGACGTTTGGACGGTTCAATTTCTTTGAATCATCCCGAAACCGAACAGTTGGGATTTGGTGCTTCAGCTGAACCTATCTTGCAACGATCGGATATCAAAATAAACTCCGATCATGATGAAATTTTGGAGGTCTTGTTCGTCCTCCTTTTACTAAAATCTGAACGGTGGAATTTCTGTTTGGACGGTTAAATATTTCTGAATTGTGCCACGACCGAACTGCTGCGCTTTGTTGTTATTTTTTGTTAAATCGACGTCTCCCACCTCTGCTCCACCTCAATGGAAGATCGAAGAAAAAATCTCAGCTTATGTCCTACCCCGCACAGTGGCTATGGTTCAGATTTTTCTCGAGAATGGGGGCGTGGCTACCATCATGATGCTGCGTATGTTTCCTGTCAAATTTGTTATCAGGCCAACCATATTGCTCCCTCATGTCCCTACCGCTATGGTTCCCCTCACCTCTCGTCCTCTCAATCACCAACACCTCAGACTTCCAAGTCATACGCGGCTTCTTTATACACACGTCCTAGTTCTGATTGGATTGCAGATATTGGTGTCACTCATTATCTCACTCATGACCGTCGGAAAAGCACCCTCTCATCTACACCCTATGCCGGGCCTAACAAAGTGCATGTAGGCGATGGTACAAATTTACCTATTACTCATTACGGCTCTTCTTCTCTACATTCCCCTTCCTAGACATTTCATTTATCTAATATTCTTGTTACGCCTTCCATCACTAGTACATTAATTTGCTTGGATAACTTCGTGTACTTTGAATTTCACGGGTCTTACTTTCTTGTAAAAGATTACTCCGGTCACACCCACCTTAGGGGTTTTGTAAAAGATGGCTTATATCCCTTCTCCACCCCGCTTCACAGTGCCAATAATAACACATATAATCAATTATGTTTTATTTGTATCAAATACATATGTGCACCATAATTAAACACATTTTTGTAGGAGATAATTATATGCATATACTGAATTAAATTGACGACTTGAATAAATACATTACGGTTATGAAAGTTGGCGGTTGTTAACAAACAAAACTTTACTATAAAACTGACACTCTCAATTCAAAAAAATAACAAACAAAACTAACACTCTCATACATTATTCGTTTCTTTACCAGCTCACAATTTACGCTAATGGGGGATTCTAGGGTTGAGGATGCCGTACACATTCATTTGAACAATATCATGGCTTTCATTAAACAACTGGATGAGCGACCATTACCAGAAAGAGAGGAATGGAAGCCGTTTTACCAACAAGAGAAAGAGCCATGGAATGCCTCCATTCAGAAAGTAGGGGTTGATCTCCCGAATTTCATTGAAAACAGTACCATCTTCTTTTATTTACATTGAAGTGGTTCTTGATTTTTATCTTTTATTGTAACTGATTGCATGTGATATGAATCGGTTCTTGGTTGTAAATTGAATTGATTGTATCGGGAAAAAAAAGAAACGGTTCTGGTGTAAGTTAATGCAAATTTTTTTGCCAGTTGTGGGCCTCTTTTTGAACGAAGGACCAATACTTCAAACGGGAACGGTGTTCAAAATCAAAAAATTACTGGAACTAAATTTTACTGTAATCTCCATGTTCATCGTTCAATTAATGAGGTTTCAATGCCAGGCGAATACATCACTCTCTTTCTTCTTCAAAGAATACAGGGACACAATGCATGATCGGGCGATATCATTCATTGATGACTGCATGTTTGACATTTGATGGTATAATGCTCTTAAACTACTTCTTTTGATTAATAGTATTAACATGCTTGGTATTTGTAACACATCACAGCTCTAGTATCTACATAAACAACCTCCAACTATTTTAGTTTGTTGCATTGCCGGTGTTTGATTAAAGACCTGAATGAGTTCTTGTTTTTTTTCCCTTTATGATAGGTTCTGTATCGAAGAGAGACTCGATTACTATTCTGAGGAGTCATTTTAGGGAAGCATGTGATGCCCTGAAATCTTTACCAAAAACACATATACTAGCAATTGGAAAACAGATGAATGGTGTAGTCGCCAACATGAAAGAGCTTCTTGAAGAGTTAATGAAACGCAAGACAAAAACAACTATAATCAAAGCAATGTCGGAACTAGTTCCCAATATGATTAAATTTGTAAGCAATATGAATCGTACGTCTATTGGTTTCTATAAACAAGAGATGACTGAAGGTGATAGTTTCCATGATAATATCTATGCTCTCGAACGTATGTTGAAGCATTGTCGAGGCATTGCTGCTGAACTTCAAGAAGCTGCTGATCTTAAGGAGGGTATTGTTTGCAGAGCATATCTATTCTGATTAATGAGGTAAAAAATGAATTCAAGCAAATGAAATGCCCCCTGCAGAATGTTCAAGAACCGTGCACCGGATTAGAAAATTCGTTGGAGCAATTTAAAATGACCATATCTTCTCTGATTAATAAGGTAGAGGAGGAATTTGAGGTAATAAGATGCCCAATGCAGAATGTTCAAGAAGTGTGCACCAGATTAGAAAAGTCCTTGAGCAAGTTAAACCGACCATATCTTCTCTGATTAATAAGGTGAAAAGGAATTCGAAAAACTATCATCTTTGTTAGGACATTCCCATAGAGAATGTGGGAGAATGCATCAGTTAGAAAATTCCTTGGAGCAATTTAAACGACCATATTGTTTCTGATTGATAAGGGAAAAAAGGAAATCGAGGAACAGAGATGGGAATTTCCTTGATCATATTGATCATTTCCTTATATTGATCATATTGATCATTTTCTAATCTGGTGCATTCTTCCACATTCTGCATGGGAATGTCCTTACAGCATGAGAGTTCCTCGAATTCCTTTCTCACCTTATTAATCAGAGAAGATATGGTCGGTTTAACTTGCTCCAAGAACTTTTCTAATCTGGTGCACACTTCTTGAACATTCTGCATTGGACATCTTAGTACCTCAAATTCCTCCTTTACCTTATTAATCAGAGAAGATATGGTCATTTTAAATTGCTCCAAGGAATTTTCTAATCCGGTGCACGGTTCTTGAACATTCTGTAAGAGGCATCTCAATACCTCAAATTCCTTTTTAACCTCATTAATCAGAGAAGATATGGTCAGTTCAAATTGCTCCAAGGAATTTTCTAATCCGGTGCACGGTTCTTGAACATTCTGCAGGGGGCATTTCATTTGCTTGAATTCATTTTTTACCTCATTAATCAGAATAGATATGCTCTGCAAACAATACCCCATTGTATCTTTCTCCTTAAGACCAGGAGCTTCTTGAAGTTCAACAACAATGCTCGACAATGCTTCAACATACGTTCGAGAGCATAGATATTATCATGGAAACTATCACCTTTAGTCATCTCTTGTTTACAGAAACCAATAGATGTACGCATGCAACGGATTAGAAAATTCCTTGGGGCAAATTAGACTTCTACCGGGTATCAGATGAAGCTGTATTTTCTTAAGGTGAAGAGAGCATATGTTATCGTATCCAAGGAGTAGTAAAATCGTCTCAGATTAGAATTTCCACTTTTGCTTTTTGATTGTACAAAGACCACCTTCACTTGTTTTTTTTTTTTTTTTTTTTTTTTTTTTTTTTTTTTTTTTTTTTGTAGTTTAATCTCTTGGAAGGAGTGATTTAGATGGATGCATATTTTGTTACATTTGCTATATTTTTGGTACCCACAGATTCTAATTTGGCACCTGAACTTTGCACTGGCTGGGAAAACCATAGCGAATTGAGCCTGCAAGTGATGCATCTGCTCCAATAGTTTTGCCCAATTTCCTTTTGTTTATGCTTATCGCCTCATACTGCTATTGCTTCTTATTTTGTTGGTTCCCCTAACCAACAGAGTTATACAAACATAAACATCTTATAAAAACAAAAGAATCAGCAGTAATGAACAAAAAAAACCTCAACAACAACATCGATTGCGGATGAACTGCAATATTCGATAGTTGTGATCCTATGCAAGCCCATCTCCCAAAAAAAATGCTTTTCAAATAATAGACATCTTAACGAATTCAAAGGTAGTGGGAAAAAACCATCTTAGTAACTCTCTAACGTAAGGCTGGTGCGTTGCAAGTGCATTGAGAGTATTTGAGGAATATGCCTTGCAAACTTGGCATAAAACTATTTTGAAAGCCATGTCGCACACATACTGGATAGCAAAGGAGAGCAGAATGAGGGAAATTCTATCAGAGAGTATCTTTTAAAGAGAACGCTAGACGGACACCACATGCGTAAAAAGAGAAAAATGTTTTCTCGCTTTACACACGTAATGCTCATGTCGGTCCAATCCAAAGAGAGTCTTCATATTACAGTTTCGATCACTAGTATAACTTCCATGCAGATCCAAGCAATTGCAACATTCACAATTAGCAGAATTGTCTACTATACACAAGTCACGTTTTGTGAAACAAGCACATACATACTCATTCAGACAAAAGAATTTTTTGAGCTAAAAGCATGTGATCAAGAAGACTGCATTAATCACCTACTTAAAGGTCTTTTTAAACTCTAAAATAATTTGTGGACTCACTATAGTTCATCATCACACTTTCTTGGTATCATAACAAGAAAGTTTTTACGGAATCTATAAACTTGATCATATAAATAAGCTAGCAAGGGAAAGAATGTTTGATATGATGGATGATCCTCAAATAGTAGGACAAGTAGCACATTGTGGGTGTTCAAAGCTAAATCATCTTAAATTCAGCAATCCAGTGACAAGTTTTTGATCCTACATCCAGCCCAAATCTGATCTTAAAGAAATCATGAAAATGAACTAAAAGATATAATTGTAAGAGAAAGGACACAAGAATTTATAATACTCACTGTTAGCATATTATATTAGATATTTATTATTTGCTAGAAGGGCATTTTAGTCCTTTTGTTTTTGGCTATATAAGCCTTATTTTGTAACCCTAAACCTCAAGCTTCCACAATGTTTTGTTAGTCTTGCAAGAGCACTTCTTCTTCCTCTTGATTTCTTGTTTTCTTGATTGCTAGATATACCAATCCTAACATGGTATCAGAGCTTCGATCCTATGCAAAGCTAAACTCAAACACAACGATCGCAGATTTTCTCTTTTTTTGTTTTCAGAGCTAAACTCAAACACAACGATCCTATGCAAAGCTAAACTCAGAGCTTCGATTCTTGTTTTCTTTTTTTTTTGCTCCGCAAAGACAAGCTTTTTCTGGTTTTGATTGATTTTCTCTGGTGTTTGGTGAGTTTCCGCTGCTCAATTTCTGTTTTTTTTTTTTTTTTTTTTTTTTTTTCTTGTGGGTTGTGGTTGATTCGGCCTTTTCGATTCGTTTAGTCTTGTTGTGAAATTGTTGGATTCGTTTTCGTTTTAGTTTTGAGTTGTACATCCTGTTCAAATGGCTGGCGGTGATGATTCGTTGCAGACAGTTAGTGTTCGTTTAGATGGTAAAAACTATTCATATTGGAGTTATGTAATGAAAAATTTTCTGAAAGGGAAACAGTTGTGGGGTTATATCTCCGGTAGTGTTGTGGCTCCTAAATCGGGAGATGACAAGTATGTTGAATTGATGGAGAAGTGGGATACTTGTAATTCCAAAATCATTACTTGGATTAATAACTCCGTGGAGAATAGGATTGGTATGCAATTGGCCAAGTATGATACTGCTAAAGAGGTTTGGGACTATTTGGAAAGGCTATATGTGCGTTCTAATTTTGCTGTTCAATATCAGTTGGAAGTTGATATTCGTGCCATGTCACAGAATGATAGAAGTATTCAGGAATTTTATTCTGAAATTACTGCTCTTTGGGATCAATTGGCTATGACTGAATCTGCTGAGTTGAGGGCATTTGCACCTTATATTTCTCGTAGGGAGGAGCAACGTCTTGTTCAGTTGTTGATGGCTCTTCGACCAGAATATGAAAATTGTCGTGCGTCCATCTTACATCGCACTCCTTTACCTTCTGTTGATTCTGTACTTCATGAGTTGTTGGCTGAAGAAACTCGTCTCAAGACTCAAACTGAAAAGGGAGTTCACACTCCATCTGCATCTGTTTTAGCAACCCCCTCACAACAGACCAAGTCAAATGCTAAAACAAGTCGTGATTGTCATTACTGTAAGCAACCAGGGCATTGGAAAAATCAGTGTCCTGAATTATTAGCACGGCAAAAAGCAAATGGTTCGAAGCAAGGTGACAGGTCACAACAACAACAACGTGGTGGACAACAACGGTCATACTCTATGGGGCAGCCCCGTAGTAGCTCTCATCAGATGACTGCTGCATTGGTCCATCCCTCGGGTGAATCGGTTGTGGATTCCTGTGTGAATCCTACTATGGACTCTCTTGCGGAACAGTTTCAGAGGTTTCTTGCTAGCCAGTCTCAAAGTCAGATTGCTCCTCAATCACAGCACTATGCCATGTCTACTCGTTCTGCCACAGGTTTGGCCCCATTGAATGGTTCAGGTAAAAATTCATGGGTTTTAGACTCTGGAGCCTCTTATCACATGTCCCCTGATTCCTCTTCATTTCAATCTATGTCTTATGATTCTCTTTCCCCTAATATTATGACTGCTGATGGCACACCCTTGCCGTTGACTGGCATTGGTACCATCCACACCTCCCATTTCTCCATCCCTAATGTTTATTGTATTCCCAAACTTACTATGAGTCTTGTCTCAGTTGGTCAATTATGTGACTTTGGTTACTCTGTTCATTTTTCTTCCACCTCTTGTCATGTGCAGGATCCCAAATCCAAGAGGCTGATTGGGACAGGCCGTAGGCAGGGGGGACTATATATTTTGGATGAGCTGCAAATTCCGGGTCATGCAGCTGCCACTACTGTTGACCTATCCTCTTTTCATTTAACTTCTTCATCTTCTAAGTTTTATTTGTGGCATTCTAGACTTGGTCATGTTTCATGCTCTCGCTTAAAATATATGAGCAAAAGTGGTGTTTTGGGAAATTTGCATCCTCATGATATTTCAGATTGTAGTGGCTGTAAACTTGGAAAATTTTCTGCCTTGCCTTTTAATCAAAGTATCTCTGAATCTCGTGCACCTTTTGATTTAGTTCATTCTGATGTTTGGGGTCCTGCTCCTGTCCCAACAAAAGGAGGGTCTAGATATTATGTTTCCTTTATTGATGATTATACTCGTTACTGTTGGGTGTATCTGATGAGACGTCGTTCTGATTTTATTGATATATATACTGCTTTTCAAGCCTATGTCAAAACTCAACACTCTACTGTTGTTAAATGCTTTCGTTCTGACTTAGGTGGGGAATATACTAAGGGAGACCTTTCTGACATCTTTACATCTGATGGTACAGTGCATCAGTCTTCATGCACTGATACCCCTCAGCAAAATGGTGTTGCTGAGAGAAAACATAGACACATTGTTGAGACTGCCCGTTCTATGCTTTTATCAACTAGTGTTCCAAATGAATTTTGGGGAGAAGCTGTTCTCACATCTTCTTATCTTATTAATAGGATCCCGACCGCTCATAATTCCGGCATTTCTCCTTATGCTAAATTATATGGTCTTACTCCTGATTACTCTCATTTGAGAGTTTTTGGTTCCACTTGTTTTGTCCTTCGTCCACATGTAGAACGTACAAAATTGTCTTCTCGTGTTGCTATATGTGTCTTTCTTGGGTATGGCATAGGACAAAAAGGTTATCGTTGTTATGATCCTTCTTAAAAAAGTTGTATGTTTCTCGACATGTTTCTTTTCTTGAGCATATTCCCTTCTTTTCCCTTCCCGCTAGCTCCCACAATATGACTAAGTCTGATCTTGTTCATATTGATCCTTTCACCTCTGATCACTTCTCTGATTCACCATCTTCCGCCATTGATGCTTCACCATCTTCCGCTATTGATGTTTCACCATCTTCCATACATTCTGCTTCTGATCACGAGCCTCGTGAAGATGATATTTCACCCCCTGCTACTACTACCCAAGCACCACTTGTGACGACGGATCCAGGTCAGCCTCGTTACCCCAAGCGCACACGTAAGTCTACTCAGTTATCTGATTTTGCTTTTCTTGCTACTCTCCATCTTTTGCTTCCTTTCTAGTTTCTATTGACACCTTTTCTGAGCCTACCTCTTATTCAGAGGCGGTTCATTCTCCTGATTGGCAAAATGCTATGGTGAGGAACCGCCTGCTTTTAAGGCAGAAATGGTACTTGGGATCTAGTCTATCTTCCGGCTGGTAAGAAAACTATTGGTTCTCGATGGGTGTATAAAGTTAAGACTAAGTCAGATGGTTCTGTTGAGCGGTACAAAGCTCGTTTGGTAGCTAAAGGGTTTGCTCAAGAGTATGGTATGGATTATGAGGAAACTTTTGCTCCTGTTGCCAAGATGACATCTGTTCGGGTTCTTATTGCTGTCGCATCTATTCGTCAGTGGCATATCTCTCAGATGGATGTTAAAAATGCTTTTCTCAATGGGGATCTTAAGGAAGAAGTATATATGGTACCTCCACCTGGTGTTTCTCATGCTCCGGGACAAGTTTGTAGGCTTAAGAAGGCTCTATATGGCCTCAAACAAGCCCCTCGTGCATGGTTTGAGAGATTTTCGCATGTTGTCACTTCTCTTGGTTTTACCCCTAGTCCTCACGATTCAGCGTTATTTGTTAGATCGACCTCTACAGGGCCGTATTCTTCTTCTTCTACTATATGTAGATGATATGATCATTACAGTGATGACATTGATGGTATTGTGAGTTTGAAAGCAACCTTGTCTCATTTGCTTTGATATGAAGGACTTGGGTCATTTACGTTACTTTTTAGGCATTGAGGTAGCCTCATCGCCACAAGGTTATCTCCTTTCTCAATCCAAGTATGCTGCCGACATTATTCATCGTGCCCGACTTACTGACACTCGTGTTGCTGATTCTCCTCTTGAGTTGAATGCTCGTTATGCTCCGACTGATGGCCTTCCTCTCTCTGATCCTACTTTATACCGTTCTATTGTTGGCAGCCTTGTGTATTTGACGATCACTCGCCCTGACATCGCCTATGCTGTTCACATCGTTAGTCAGTTTGTCTCATCCCCTACCTCTGTCCATTGGGCTGCTGTTTTGCGTATTCTTCGTTATCTACGAGGGACTTTGTATCAGAGTCTTTTGTTTCCCTCGACCTCATCCTTGGAGCTTCGTGCTTTTTCTGATGCAGATTGGGCTGGTGACTCAACTGATCGAAAATCCACAACAGGTTTTTGCATATTTTTGGGTGATTCTCTCATTTCATGGAAGAGCAAGAAACAAGATGTTGTCTCACGCTCTTCCACCGAGGCAGAGTATCGAGCTATGGCTTCTACCACGTCTGAGATTATATGGTTACGTTGGTTGCTGGCGGACATGGGTGTTGCGCTTTCTTCCCCCACCCCGATGTATTGTGACAATAAAAGTGCTATTCAGATTGCACACAATACAGTTTTTCATGAGCGCACCAAGCATATTGAGATCGACTGTCATTTCACTCGACATCATCTTCAGCATGGCACTATTTCTTTGCCGTTTACTCCGTCTTGTGCGCAGCTGGCTGACTTCTTCACGAAGTCTCATACTGTCGAGCGTCATAGATTTTTCATTGGCAAACTCTCGATGCTTCTGGCTGCACCATCGCGAGTTTGAGGGGGGATGTTAGCATATTATATTAGATATTTATTATTTGCTAGAAGGGCATTTTAGTCCTTTTGTTTTTGGCTATATAAGCCTTATTTTGTAACCCTAAACCTCAAGCTTCCACAATGTTTTGTTAGTCTTGCAAGAGCACTTCTTCTTCCTCTTGATTTCTTGTTTTCTTGATTGCTAGATATACCAATCCTAACACTCACAAGCACTCTTTCCTTGACTGACTCCTTATTTGTAGCAGACACATGTCTCGGTCCACGATGCCAACATGGCTGTCGTACCAAGCGCCAAACTCGCCAATAGACTTATATGTATTCCGATATTCATCAAATTCGACTTTGATCTTCTCGCCATGCTTATGAAAACAAGCCAACATCTTGGCTCCGACGGTAGTCCCTCGTCGTGCGTAGCAATCAGGTTGCACACAAAGCAAAAAGAGCCTGAAAAAGTATCCAGTCCATTAAAAAACCAAATATAATGAATCATCTAATCCATTAAAAACATCTATTACAAAATAAATAAGTTCTATGTTATGTTTTTTTTTTTTTCCTTTTTCTTTTCTCGGAAATGATAGACACAACAACTAGCTGGATAAACTAAGCACCACATACGTTAGACATTCCGGTGCTTACGTTAGGCATTCCCTACAATTTGAATCAGTTAGTCCTAAACTATCTACTACATGTAACACTTAGAAAACATGTTTTTGTACTTATATCATCTGATTCCTACTCATTTCACATTGCAAAAACATTTTTATTCATTTCAATCGCACTTACCTTCATAAACATTTCTTAGTGGAAAGTAATCTATGTAACTAAGTCATAATAAAAGGTGATGGCCCAAAATGTCCACTAACAGACTTCAGAAGATCGCAGCTATAAGGAACATTGTTCAATGAATTTATATTTTGATAATTATAAAAAGAAATGCAACCATACTTATGGTTTAATTATAGTTTCATCATTATAGCAATGGTAATAACACATGGATTAATATGATATATTCAATTTATCTATATGCATTCTTACCTTGTGAAAGTATATGAAAAGTTACATAATGTTCATCTAATATGAATGAACTTGACATAAAATTTCTACCTAAAACAAATCATCTTTGTTGGAATATAAGATTTCTGTGGTTAGTTTATTAGTTTTATTCCATCTTTTATATAAGAAATATGGTTTTTTATCTCCTTAATTTAGCCCTAATATCCATATAAATTAGTGGCTAAATCCCCTCTGTTTCCTTTTGTTTTTAGCAGATGATACACTGTCCAACTAGCCGTTGGAACAGTGTTTCCTGCTTTTTCCCTTTTATTACCGTTGGACCTCTCTTCTATAAATAGAGGTGAGAGGGTCTCTTAGTTGTAATGAGCTTTTATTCTAATAATAAGAATACTTTTTCTCATTGCTTTAATTCTTACATGGTATCGGAGCCTTAGGCTATTTTTCTGGGATTTTCTGAACTATTCAAAAATCAAAAAAAAAATCTCCTTTCTTTTGATCAATGGCTGAGTCATTTGCCACTAGTGCAGCCACTAATTCTTCTTCTTCTTCTGAAAACCCCATAATTTCTGGGGAACGTCAAAACATTCAAGCTGTCTATAAGCTGAATGGCAAGAACTATCTTAAATGGTCTCAGTTTGTCAGAACCTACTTAAAAGGTAGAGGCAACCGAGCCATTTGTTGAAAGCTGGACTGCTCCTCTTGATCCCAAGTTTGCTAACTGGGATGAGAAGGACTCTATGGTCATATCCTGGCTATGGAGCACTATGATTACAGAGATCAGTGATACCTGCATGTTTCTGAGTTCTGCCAAAGAGATATGGGACCATGTGCAACAAACCTTCTCCAAGGTCAAGGATGCTGCCCAAATCTATGAGATTAAGGTAAAAATTCAGAATACTAAGCAAGGGAATAAATCTATCACTGAATACTCTAGTCTTCTTCAAGGGCTATGGCAAGAATTAGATCACTATCAATGCATAAAAATGAAAGATAGTGATGATGCTACTACTCTCAAAAGAATTGTTGAAGGGGAAAGGATCTTCTCCTTTCTGGTTGGTCTGAATCAGGAATTTGACCCTATAAGGGTGCAGATTCTTGGCAAAACTGAGCTGCCCTCTCTGAATGAAACCATGTCTATGGTAAGAACAGAGGAGGGTAGGAGGGGTGTCATGCTTGACACTGTCAATACTGAAAGTTCAGCTCTCTATGCTGGACAAAACAAAAATGGACGTCCTAAGACTAATGAGTCAACTGGATATCCAGAAAAGAAGCATCCTCCCCAAAAGGAGAATGTTAAATCTGATAGAGATAATCTTTTTGCTCACATTGCAAAAAGAGCAGACACACTAAGGAGTTTTGTTGGAAGTTGCATGGAAGACCAGGCAAGAACAATGCCCTGGCACATCTTTGTGAACTCCAATAAAATCAAGACAGCTCTCAAAGGGGCGATCAGCTCCTCGCTGGTCTAAATCCTTCTCTTGGTCAATCTGAGATTGAGAAATTGAGGAAGTTCCTGGATACTTTGGAAAATCCATCCTCTTCTATGGTTTTTTCAGGTATGGCTTCCCTCAATCTCTTAAATCAAGGGATTACTAAGGGGTGGGTGGTTGACTCTGGAGCTACTGATCATATGACACCTTCTATGGAGTCATTTACTGATTACATTCCCTGCAAAGTCAACAAATACATCACTGTTGCTAATGGTGTGTCAATCAAAATTGCTGGTACAGGGAATGTAACCTTAAATGAGTCAATTGTTTTAAAAAATGTTCTTCATGTACCTGATTTGGCTGCAAATCTGGTATCTGTGAAGAGACTGACCTCTGATTCAAATTGCTATGTTTTATTTTCGACTAACTTCTGTGTGATCCAGGAGTTAACAACCATGAGGAGGATTGGTCTTGCTAGATGCAAAGGTGGACTTTACTTTGTTAAAGATCAAGGGAAAGACAAGGAAGTTTTTGAACAAATATCTATGTTATCTAAGACTGATAATGACAAGATCATGTTGTATCATAGGAGACTAGGACATCCATCTTTTCAAATTTTAAAGCATTTATTTCCTAATCTTTGTAAGGATTCAAATGTTGAAAAATTTAAATGCAATGAATGTGAGTTTGCTAAACATCAAAGAGTTAATTATCTTGCCTTATCTAACTTGTCTGCTAATCCTTTTGATCTTATTCATAATGATATATGGGGCCCCTCCACTGTTCCTAATGTAAATGGTGCTCATTGGTTTGTGACTTTTATTGATGATTGCACAAGAACCACTTGGGTATATTTACTCAAACACAAGTCTGATCTAAGTCATGTGTTTCCTGTTTTTTACAACATGGTTATGACTCAGTTTGATACTAAGATAAAAAGATTGAGGTCTGACAATGCTAGAGACTATTTTAACAGATTCCTCAATCCCTTTATGGAAGGAAAAGGAATAATACATGAGTCATCATGTGTTCACACCCCACAACAGAATGGGGTGGCAGAAAGGAAAAACAGGCACCTTCTTGAATCTGCTAGGGCCATTCTGTTCCATATGAATGTGCCCAAGTCCTATTGGGGTGAGGCAGTTCTCACAGCTGCTCATCTTATCAATAGATTACCTACTAAAGTTCTGGATAAACAGAGCCCTATACAGGCTCTTACAAAGGTCTTTCCTTCATTCCTAACTTCTGAGGGTGTATCACCTAGAGTTTTTGGGTGTGAAGTTTTTACTCATGTCCACTTTCCAAATAGGGGAAAATTGGATCCCAGGGCTCTAAAATGTATCTTTGTTGGGTATTCTAATACTCAAAAAGGATACAAATGTTATCATCCACCGACTAAGAGGTACATCATATCTAAAGATGTGACATTCTATGAAACATGTCCTTACTACTCTGACAAGTCACCTATTCAGGGGGAGCTACCTACTACTGATCATGAAAGGGAGAAATTTCTCCTTGATCCATCTTACTTGTCATCTGGTAATGATAATCATGTTCCTACTGTTGTATCCACTGATGGCACATTTACTACAGATGGAGGTGTGTCCAGTGAGGATACCACAGACAAGGAACCTATTATTTACACCAGAAAAAACTGGAAGAGGCTACAAGACATTGTCCCTGTAGATGGAAACAAGGATTCTGACATCATTCCCAATGAGGAAGGGTCCTCAGAACCTAGTCCTCCTATCACAGAACAATGCAATTCTAGTAATTGATGACTCTAAACCTATCCCCGAGAATCACGCGTAAATCGGCAGACGTTTCTGGGTTAAACGATCCTAACCGGCAAAGTGTACCGGGTCAAACTCAGTAGTGCTAGTATGGTGAGTCGAGTATCGTATCCACAGGAACTTGGTAATTCTTCTAAGTGTGGTTAAACACCAAAGAGTCATTATTAACTCGATCTAAACCGCAATTTTATAACACGATCACTACTATTCTAGTCAACATAAAATAAATACGAAAATTAAAAACTATACTAACATGATATATATAAATACATAAATATATATAGATCTCATAAAAACCGCAATTTATATATATAGATATAAGTATATATAGATACCAAAATATTAAATGATAATTTTAGAGAACTGGCCAAAACTTATATAATTGGTTTATACGATCTTTCGATTAAATGAAATGTGTTCGATCTCTCCTTTTATTTTAGGTCCAATTGAGTAAATGAAACGGTGCACTCCTGAGGTAAACAATTCCTCCTCACACGAGCGTATGAAATTGTCATATGTCCATTGCATCAGTCCAAGGTCCACAACTGTTACGGTTTTTCTGAACAGGTCCCGAGTACAAATCTACCTTTAGATAAAAAAGAGTCATTCCGTTCACAAACGGTCAATTTTATTTTAAAGGCTCCGGTTGTCAAAGCCGGACGATTCAACTTTCCGGTTTAAGTTTCAATTAACTGATGATTTAACATTATTACGATCTCGAGTACAAATTATAATAAAATTCATTTCTCCCAAAACAAATCTACCCCGGGTAGAAATCGGATTCCGTTATCACGTTATTCACACGCCAATTTTACCCTCCGGTTTTTCTATCTTTTATCTCATATCCTAACTATGAGGCGCCAATTCATAATTAGATTATGAATTCCTCGATCGATTAAATACGCCAATACGAATATGATCAAAATAGAAAAAGATTCAATTAACTCAATTTTAATCATTTTAACTTAACAACATTTCTTTAACGAAAAGATCGAAATAAAACCGATTACATAGCTTTGGCCAGTATTATATTTAGCCTAAAAACATTATAACAACGAAAAATATAAAAACAAACATAAATACTTAAGAAAAGTTACCCGGTTACAAATGCTGAATCAGAGTTGTATTCTTCCGGACATTACAACGACTTCAACAACACCGAACTTCCGATAATTTCTCGAGCATTACAACGATACTACGAGATTATTATTTTTGGCTTAAGGCCTATTTACAAACTACTACTAAAAATAAAAAGAAAAGAAGGAGAAGAAGATATATATAGGAGATTGTATATATATTTTGGTACACCCTTCGTCTGTTGAAATGAGCTCCTTTATATAGAAAATGGATCATTGGCCGGACCGGTCCGGGATCAAGCCGGATCGGTCCGGTATAATGATTACATCCACTAGCTTGATCACTTCAGCATGTGCGTAGATTATATATATTTTTATATATAATTATTAAACTTCTAAAATTCATATCTCGAGTTCTGGCCCTCCAAAAATTGCAAACGAAATGCCAAAATTAAGGTCTCGAGAAACTCTACAACTTTCATGAAGAACTCTTCTTCAGATAACGCCTTCTTGATTACCTCGTGTTCCTCCGAAGCTATTTCGGGATTTTTATTAACCCAAATCGATTAGCCACTTGATCACTGTTTAAGTTGTAGACCTCCAATCTTCATAATTTAAATTTCATTGGAAAGCTCTCGGGAAAATCTACAACTTTCGTGAAGAACACTTTTTCTGAAAATGTCGTTTTGATGAGCCATTCGTTTGTCGAAGACATTTCTCTATTATTACGTAACCAGATTGAGTGGCCACTTGACCACTTAAGCTATTCAATTGACCATTTAAGCTCGTGGCACTCTCTAAATCATTCCAGAGATATGATTATACTTCAATATGTCGATTCTCGGGGTCTCGGGTTATAAATCTGCAATAAAATACCACAAATACCCACGTAAATCTGACACGACACTCCGATTTATTAAAATCGGTACAAAATTACAACCTTTTATTATTATTACTACTAACTACTCTAATTTATAAAGATTAACATTTTATACTATTTATACCATAATTTCATATATTTTATATAGAATTCGTTGATAAAACATAATAATATAACGATATTTAATCATATAAAAATAATACATCAAGAATCCTGATACAGAAATAAGCAATAGCAGACTTGAAGATTTGCCTATTGCCATAAGAAAGAGTGTAAGGGCTTGTACCTTACAACCTGTATATCCTATGAAGAACTTTCTATCCTATCACAGGATTTCTCAAAAACAAAGAAAGTTCATGAAAAATCTCATGAATAGTCCTACACCAAAAGGTTTACAGGAAGCTCTTTCTGATGAAAAATGGGCAAAAGCCATGAAAATTGAAATGGAAGCTCTGGATAAAAACAAGACATGGGATCTTGTTGATCTCCCTAAAGGAGCTAAGACAGTGGGTTGTAGATGGGTGTTTACCATCAAACATAAGTCTGATGGGACTGTGGAGAGATACAAGGCAAGGTTAGTTGCCAAGGGTTATACTCAAACTCATGGCATTGACTACTTTGACACTTTTGCCCCTGTGGCCAAAATGAATACAGTCAAGATTCTGATATCTTTGGTCGCCAAATTTGACTGAAATTGAATCAAGATGATGTAAAAATGTCTTTCTTCATGTAGAGACCTGGAGGAAACCATATTCATGGATATTCCTCCGGTTTTCAAGTTGAAAAGTGAAGGTTTGCGAGTTTAAAGAAGGCCTTGTATGGCCTAAAACAGTCTCCTAGGGCTTGGTTTGGCAGATTCACTACTGCTTTGCTGAGTCTTGGCTATAAACAAAGCCAAGGGGATCACACCTTGTTCATTAAGATGAATTTACAATGCCAAAGATCTATTCTCCTTGTGTATGTTGATGATATCATCATCACAGGGGATGATACCGAAGGAAATGCACAACTAAGAAACTTTCTCTGCAGGGAATTTGACATCAAAGAACTGGGGAAGCTTAAATACTTCCTAGGAATTGAGGTTATGTACTCTGATCAAGGGATTTTTATCTCTCAACAGAAGTACATTTTGGATCTCCTAAAAGATTGTGGCAAAACAGGGTGTAAACCAATGAAGACTCCCATTGATTTTACTCATGGAATCAACCTTGCACCAGAAGATGAGGAAGTGGACAAGACTGCTTATCAACGTCTTGTAGGGAGGCTGATCTATTTGTCTCACACAAGGCCTGACATTGCCTTTGCTGTCAATATTGTGAGCAGATATATGCATTGTCCAAAAAGGTGCCACCAGAATGCAGCTGAAAGGATTATTTCCTATCTCAAGAGTTGTCCTGGCAAGGGGATCCTATTCAAAAGGGGTGGTCCTACACTCCTAGAGGCTTATACTGACTCAGATTATGCTGGTTGCATTGATGATAGAAGATCCACTTCTGGCCATTGTGTGTTCCTCTTTGGCAATCCTGTTGTATGGAGAAGCAAGAAACAAGGAATGGTGTCTAGATCAAGTGCTGAAGCAGAGTTTAGGGCTCTTGCTATTGGTGTTTGTGAGCTCCTATGGTTGAAAATTATTCTGGATGACCTAAAAATCCAGAGACGCATTACCCATGATACTTCACCGTGATAATCAATCAAATTGATATCTCCTCAATCTCGTCCAACATGACAGAACCAAGCATGTTGAGGTTGATAGGCACTTCATTAAAGAAAAGCTGGACAGTGGACTGATCAAACTCAAATTTGTCAACTCTCAAGATCAAGTGGCAGATGTTCTAACTAAAGGGCTACCTAAGAAATCTTTTGAATATCTCCTTAGCAAGCTGGGAATGGTTGATATACATTCACCAGCTTGAGGGAGAGTGTTGGAATATAAGATTTATGTGGTTAGTTTATTAGTTTTATTCCATCTTTTATATAAGAAATATGGCTTTTTATCTCCTTAATTTAGCCCTAATATCCATATAAATTAGTGGCTAAATCCTCTGCTTTCCTTTTGTTTTTAGTAGATGATACACTCATTCAACTAGCCGCTCAATGTTGTTTTCCTCGCTTTTCCTTTTATTACCGCTGGACCTCTCTTCTATAAATAGAGGTGAGAGGGTCTCTTAGTTGTAATGAGCTTTTATTCTAATAAATAAGAATACTTTTTCTCATTGCTTTAATTCTTACAATCATTAATCCATGTAAAGACAGTAATATCCGAGGGATCAATGATCGACCACTTCATCTCGTGTCAAAATGAACAACAACATCAACAACGAGGCAGGATCCACTACCGTATACAAGACCATCCTATAAAGCTTTACACTCAAAACGCATACATGACCATCCTATGAAGATTTATGCTCAAAACAGCATCGTTATTTTTATAACGCTTGATCAAAACAACATCGCTTTGATCATAAAACATTCACATGATGGTCACATGTATACAATAGAGTATCCCAGCTCCAACAACGTTAAATAGAAGTAGGGATCCCCTATTGTATAAAAGACCATCCTACGCAAAACCAGATTGACCAAGACATGCACAAGAACCATACAAGTCCATCAAACATACCACTAATGCATAAAAAACAGACTCAACCTAAGCAGGCGAAACCTAGACTGAATGTAAACAGATAAACATACATCAGGCTCATGACACAATGAACTTAAACAGACCAATAAGACCAGTCCTAAATATTCACGCCAGATGCACAACCTGACTCTAAAACAATCTGGATCTACACAGACCTCAAACTCTGAGCTTTAAATAACAGGCAAGCAAGTAGTTAACACAGTTAAACAGCCTGGTCAACCTGACAAATAGCAAACTGTTTAGGCAGAGATAATGAAGACCTTAAAACAGAGACTTAAGACATCCAAACCAGATTATGTAAGAAACAGAAGTATCATCGCGTGGAGGTTGTGCCCAACTGGCTGATCCTGCGCATGTGGCAACTCGACCATTCATCTGTAATATACGCCTAAAAGAGCTTGCAACGATATTTGTATTTGCATATCATGTTTGAATGATAGTATACAGAAAAAAATGCATTTGTTATTCATAGGATGTATGATATGACAATCTGATTGTGGTAATATAAAGAATCCAAAAAATTAGTAGTATTGCCATCTTCATGTTTTCTAATAATTCATATCAAGCATTAAAAGTCGTCCAACAAAAGCATAATACAAAAGGAATGCCTTGCTACAAAAAAATGAAGCCTAACTAAATCAAGAGAGACACTTGACAAACTGATGCAAAACTAACAACAGGTTCATGTACAAACAGAGTATATTGAACTTATGGATAGCGAATTGTAAGTAACAGGCACTAGCAACTCAAACAAGATAAAATCATAAGATATTAGAATTATTTTTAATCGCAACTATTATGAATTTCTGGAATCGGAAACATTGATCAGGTAGTCGACAAAAATGGCTTATAAAGTTTAGGCTCAAGATGTTGGTTAATCGGAAAAAGGAAATCAAAAAGAGAAAGAGGCAAGTCAGACGCATTACCTACATCTTCATATTTTTGAAAAAACGAATCTCGATTAATAGCATCTTTTTTTTTTTTTTTTTTTTTTTTTTTTTTTTTTTTAGAGATTAAGAACTAAAAGCGTGAGTGTGTATAGAAAATCAAACTTACAGGCATTGCTTCATCAAGATTGATCGGAGTACTACTCTTTCGATCGAAAATTACAAGTCCGGTTTCTTAAACTTGTAATAATTCTGAGATCTTATGATTCAACTTTTTCTGCTTTCATTCTCATTGCCTTTCATTCCCAAAGAATAGGACATTTCGAGATAATACCCTAGCCGGACTACTATCATCAGCAATCGGAGCTTAATTACCTCATAGTGATATAGGACATTTCGTGATAATACCCTACTCACTCCAATCATTGGTAGCTACAACCGATCGCTTCTTTTTTTTTTTAAGTTGTTAATCACGATAAGGAAGATACCTGATATTTGATTAATTTCAGTAAATATGTCGCTTTCGTTTAATTTAGAATATTAATATATCCAACTTATTACCAAAATCGACTATCTTGCAAGTGTCATGAGGTAAGATCGAATATACTAATACTTATCTAATTTTTCCAATCTCAGCATATACTAAAACTTAGCTTTTATGTCTCCATCTCTTTCTATAAGTACGTACAAACTTGCGGAATTTCAAAGAAATGTAGACCAAAATTAGCTAAAGCTTGGTTATTTAATCACAATTTACAATTTCGAGTGAGGTCTTGATCACTCTAATCAAGGCTGGGGTAGGTTATTTGGTTATAGTTATATTTTTGTGGTGCCAAAAATCAACATACTTAATCCAATTCCAAACTCATAATTCATATTGAAAATGATTCTAAAAAAATTTTACTTATAAATATCAACATATTTATATAATTTCATAAAAACAATATCTAATATTAATTACTCAATTATATAAACTTAAAATCTTATTAAAATCTAAATTAGACATATAATATAATTATTTTTAACTATTTTTCGAAAATTTTAATGAATTTAACCTAACTCTACTCCCACTTACGAAGTGGCATCGTCCCGATGTTCAATGAGTAGTAAAGAAGTAGGTTCAAAATAAAATTAAAATTATCTATTAACGTTATTTTTCTCGATTTTATTTTAGCGTTATACTTTAAAAAAAAAACTAAGACATATATATTAAACAAGATACATTATTACAAACTTAAAAGAAAAAACGTGAACTTAACTAAAGAAAATAAAAACTTATTAAAACTTAAATATCACCAACAAACAACTCTCTAGATGGTAGAGCGAACATCCCGTGTATCAACCGGTAGCAACCTCAACTCGACTATCTCTAGACGGAAAAATTTCATCCGTCTCCAGCTCTCTCTACTCCATTCGTAAGAATACACAAACGTGATATCATCCATGAATTAGGCATAGGTTTCCCCTACTACCTCTCGTGATCGCAAACTCCAACACTGCCCTTTGAATCAATATACCCCAATCGACAAATACACCGAATGCCAAAGCAAAAAGTAGAAGCATTTCATTCTCACCAAACTTCCAAAATCCCAGGTGGGATAAACTCGAGAAATTATAAAATGCTTTCCACGCCTTTAGATGTGGAAGTAGAGCTCGTGTTGACATGTCGTGATTTGTATCAAACAAAGGGGAATGTATATTGAACGACTCGTGTACTTTATTCAAATGATTAGAGGGATTTTGTAGTCCCCATTGCATTTCAAAATGTGGCATCGTAACTGGAGGAATTTCAAAGATTTGGTTGATAATAGATGAAGAGAAGGGAACAGCCACTCCTCTTACTAGAACAATCTGAGTGATATCGATCATGTGTGTTGTCATGAGTGCAGAATAAAATTCTCGAACTATCGAGACATTTATCCGTCCCTCTCGGTGTATCTTGACAAATTTTTCCAACCAAAACTTCAATGATAGTTTTTCCCATTGATCAATCTTATCAACATTTAAACCTTTCTCCAATTGAATTGGAGAATTTGCAAAACGATTGTGTAAAATGATACTCTCATTAGAAGCTTGAGATTCCGGAAGATCCGGTGTGTGAGGCTCGTAAGAATTAACCGATGGTGAGGAGTGGTTTGACATTTTAAAATAAAAACAGAGTTGAAAGTTAAAAGAAAGGCAATGAATGAATGTTTATTCATGCCCTTACCTCCTTTAATAGATGAAAAAGTGTACATACGTGGATGCATTAGACGGACTCAAGAATGACTCACCCTTTTCCTTCACGGCCCGGTCCGAGAATAGGCCGGATCGGTCCGGCCTCATCTTGCTTTTACTGAGGGGACAGAGGTGAAAGACAACTTGTGTTTTGTTTTTTTACTTCACGTGCCTAATACTTCCTACTACCTTGAAGATATGAAAAGATTCATATAAATTGATACGAACGGATAAAACGACACATTATATTTTTGTAAAATGACGTAGTAATTCTATAAAAATTATTTTTGGGATTTTTTTATAGTTTTTATAAAAACTAAACGATCTAGAATGCAAATCAAATTTTGATAAAAACGATTGTAAAATCAAACTAAACGAAAACAAACCAATATCTAAATGATAAATGTCGAATAAAAGTGCAATAAAAATGTTTAATCAACAAAATTATTAAATTCAATCTTCAACGTAGTCTTCCTCAGGATCAACTAGAAAACTCGAACTCGAAACGATCGAGAAGTCGATGGTCGAATCAGTAGTCGTGGTCCTGACTGAACTATCAAGACCCATCGAACTCATGCCAGCCGTGACATGTGCAAACTCGCGAATCCTCCCCAACTCGACATTGCCGGTCTTTGAACACTGTTTAAAATACACTGCTCCACTAGATTGGCTTCCAAAAGGATATGACGATGGATGAAAGCTCGAAGGTGGTGGAATAGGTGTTACCCACTCGCAAGGTAAAAGGATCTCGACCGACAAGGTGGATAGGCAGATCATCAAAGTAGGATTACGGGCAACCGCTGCGTTCCTTCTTAAACCTCTACGAATATCATCACACCACCGCCTATTACTCTCAAGATATAAAGCCATGTTGGCTTGACCACGCAACATCCGTCACTAAAGATTGAAACATGTCATATGTGATAGTGTTGGAGAAAGGAGTTTGTTGAGGCTGACTAGAAAAAGATGGAAAAGAAGAAGATGTGAAAACCGGTGAGCCGGGCCGAGTTTGACGCCTTCTAATCAAAGATCTAATACTACCATCCGGAAGACTAGTCAAACTAGGTCCAATCGATTTCCATCACCCAGAGATAACTTGTCATTAGGCGGGAATGGTACTCCCAACCTACGACATAAATCGTAGATAAAACAAGGGAAGTATAGATGACTCCTCGTCCAGCGATGACAATACTCTCAAAAATTCTCTTTAAACATGACCTTTCCAACATCCACTCTAACATCGCTTACCATCGCCAAGCGATACAAACATCTTCCTTTCCAAAAGCAAGATATGTTTACGAGAAGGATAGAGATTATGGCTAATGAATCTTTTAATTGCCCTTAAACCTCTAATACAGTTCCCGTAGTTAAACCTATTTTCAACCCACACAGCAGTCGGGTCAAAAACATTCTGGGCTCTCAGGGCAGTCTGCTCAAAGCTTGCAGGATCATCTAAATTATAAACTACCCTGTAATCCTCCTCCTCAAGAAACTCTTCAACTCCTAGAATTGCATTTATGACGGCAGGGTTAAAAGGAATATTTCTGGCTCGTAAGGTACAGCTTTGCATCGAGTAAGTCGCTTCTTCCGACAATGTCGATAAAACCGAATAAAACTCACTTACTATAGTCGTGTTAATCTCCCCTTCCTTCTCGTCGCTAAATCTAACCACTGACGTTTTCTAAAGATATCCTTAACTTCATCACCTAAGTCATCCAAGTCTAATCCTTTTTCAACCGTAACATCACATTTACTATAAATTTTCTCATACGCTTTCTTAGCCTCGGGTGATGCGGTTTTTTCAAAGCTTACGGCTTCTTCCTCGATGATAAAATTATCGTGCTCTACGACAGAGTTGATATAGGAATTTTTGATTTTCTTTTTAGAGACTCTCCTACTGACTCACCCACTCTACGATATTGGTAATGCCAATCAACAACAAAACAACAACAAAACAACAAAAATAAAAATTTCACAACACACTCAAAAATCAAAACAGTTGAAATTAATCTAAAAATTATGAAAAATACTTAAATTGATAACTAAATAAACTAAATTATACCTTATAAAGAACACAACGTTGAAAAGTAGGCCGAAAAAGTAGAAAAGTCGCGAATGAAATATGGCTTGTTTTTTATCCTTTTTGATTTTTCCAAACTTTTGTGTAAGAGAGGAGATGAAAAGAGGAAGAAATCAAGTAGTGGTGTAGTGAGAGATGAATTTTTGTGGAAGAATTGATAAAATTTTCGAATGGTGGGGTTTGGGTGTGTAAGGCAGTCATTAGAAAATTAGGAAGAAGAAGAAGAAAAGAAGGGTCCCCGCCTTTTTTATGATTTTAGACCCCGGACCGGTCCGGGTTAAGGCCGGATCGGTCCGTGCCCAAATTTTTCCACTTTTTCGATTTTTTTTGACTTTTTATGATTTTTGATGAAAACTTATAAAAATTCTAATAAAACTTAATTAAAATCTTAAAAATAAGTTTATAAAATTTAAAACTTACTAAAAATAAAATTTGAAGGAAATTTTATAATTTTATAACAATTTCTAAAAATTTAATAAAATCTTTATAACACTTTAATAAAAAGCTTATAAGAATTTAATAAATTTATATCAACTCTTATAAAACATCTAAATTAAAACTAAAAAAAAAATTTATAAAACTTTTATAAAACTCCTCAAATTTCATAAAGATCCAATTTTATAAAATTTTCAAAAGTTATGCGAAAATTTTATAAAATAAAATATAAGAAAAGACTCGAAACTTAAGGGGTTCCTGATTCTTCGATTTCTAAATCTTCCAGAGTTCTGATATAACGCTCAATCAACCTAACTCCTAAAAATGAAGCATTTGAATTATCTCTCGAATTCCATCGATTTTCGGATAACCACCTAATCGCTCCTTCCTAACAATATTCAAACACTCATCCTGGATTTGGTTGTGTTTTTCCCACAAATATTCAACATGTTCACTTTTTCCATAGATTCTCGCATCTCATTAGAAACTTTGCCCTTCTTTTATCGCACTTCTTGATGTTCCATTACATACTTTCTCAATCTGATTTCTCTCAACAATTTCTTGTTTTGTTCAAAAACTAAAGCTTCTATAGAAAACGCGACATCTTTATCAAGGCCTAATTTCAAAAGTAAAATAAAAATTCCTATTCTATCTAAAAGACATCCAGCTTCTTTTACGCCTATCCGTAAAAGACGAAAAGAGTTTAAACATAATTAAAAATAGTAGTAAAGATAGATAGCACTGGTATTCGGCCGATTCCAGCCCTCGCTTTTCGCTTTTTTTTTTTTCCTCTGCTTTTTTCAATTTGTCGGGGATCAATCAATAACATTATTTCTTCTTTCAAGCAGATTCCTTCTCCTCCACAAATAACTTTACTCTGTGGCCATTGGCTATAAAAGTTGTATTTCCATCAGTTAGTTCAACAGCTCCAGTTTTGTAAACCCTTGTTACTTTAAATGGACCTGTCCATCTTGATTTAAGCTTACCTGGAAACAACTTTAAACGTGAATTGTACAAAAGCACTCGATCACCTACATGGAACTCACGCTTAAAGATTCTTTTATCATGGAAAGATTTCGTGCGCTCTTGTAGATTCGAAAGTGTTTTCATAAGAATCGAGACGAAATTCTTCTAGTTCTCATCAATTGAAGCAATCTATGATCACCGACACCCTTAGGATCAAAATTTAGAAATCTAATAGCCTGTAAGGCTCGGTGTTCTAACTCAACTCGGAGATGACAAGACTTACCAAAGACTAGCTTATAGGAGAACAACCAATTGGTGTCTTAAAAGTCGCTCAGACGCCCATAATGCATCATCTAATTTAATCGCCTTGCTTTTACGATTTGAATCAACTGTTTTTTCCACGATTCTTTTGATTTCTATTCGACACCTCTACCTCGACCCACTAGTTTGTGGATGATAAGGCGTGCTCCTAGTTTATGCATTACACCATATTTCTCAACTATCTTAGTAAATGGTCTATTACAAAAGTGAACCTCTATCACTAATGATTGCCTCGAATGCCATATCTCGTAAATATATTCTTTTAAGGAATCGTATGACAACTTTGGTATCATTAGTGGGAAGAGCTTCAAATTTCTACCCATTTTGAAACATAATCTACCATTACAAGAATAAATCTTTTTCCAAAAGATATAGGAAAAGGTCCCATGAAATCTATGCCCCAAACATCAAATAACTCACATTCTAAAATAGGTTGCATAGGCATTTCATGTTTTTTTAGATACATTCCCCATTTTTGACAAGATTCACAAGATTTAACATACTTATAAGCATCTCTATATAGTGTAGGCCAATAAAAACCACATTGTAAAACTTTAAAAGCAGCTTTTCCAACCTCCATGATGACCTCCTCGCCTCACGATCATGACAAAACGATAAAATACTTAAAATTTCATTATCAGCACACATTTTCTCGATTATCCCATCCGAACATTTACGGAAAAGGTCCGGTTCCTCCCAAGAATAAAATTTTAAGTCGTAAAAGAATTTCTTTTCACGCTAAGTCCAATGAGACGGAATATAATCACAAAGTTAAGTAATTAATGATATCTCCAAACCAAGGTGACATTTCCTTAGAAGAATTCTATTTTGTAATAACTGCATGGTTGAAGGAGTATCTATTCTAAATAGTTGTTCATCGTGAAATGAATCTTTAATTTCATTCCCTATCTCTTCCTCGCTCTCCATTCTACTTAGATGATCTCGCTACTACATTCTCACTTCCTTTTTATCTTTAATTTCAATATCAAATTCTTGAAGTAGGAGAATCCATCTAAGAAGACGTGGTTTCGCATCCTTCTTACTCAAGAAATACTTCAGAGTCGAATGGTCTCGTGTAGATTATTACCTTAGAACCAACAATATAAGATCTAAAATTATCTAAGGCAAAAATTACAGCCAATAGTTCTTTTCTCAGAGTTGCATAATTAAGTCGAGTCTGCGTTTAATGTGTGAGATGCATAGTAAATAGCTTTGAGAATTTTGTTATACCTTTGACCTAAAACAGCCTCCTACAACTAAATCGCTTGCATCACACATAATCTCAAAAGGCAAATCTCACCTGGTGCTACCAATCACGTGCAAGAATCAACTTCGCTTTAAGGTCTTAAATGCTTCCATACATTTACTATCAAAGTTAAAAGGTACTTCTTTTCAAGCAAATGACTTAGAGGCTTTGCTATCTTTGAAAAATCTGCAATAAATCTCCTATAAAATCCTCGCATGTCCAAGAAATCCTCTTAGAGTCCTTAGATTAACGGGTGGTGGTAATTTTTCAATCACCTCGACTTTAACTTTATCAACTTCAATTCCTATTTCGAGATTCTATGACCTAGAACAATTCCTTCCGATACCATTAAATGACATTTTTCCCGCTTTAAAACTAAATTGGTATCCTCACATCGTTGTAACACTCTTTCTAAGTGCGACAAACATTTACCAAAAGAATCTCCGTAAACACTAAAGTCGCCCATAAAATTTCTAAGAATTTCTCAACCATATCGTAAAATATAGACATCATACATCTTTTAAACGTAGCAGAGCATTACATAAACCAAACGGCATTCTTTTATACGCAAAAGTTTCATAAGGACAAGTGAAAGTAGTCTTTTCTCTATCTCCTGCTACAATGAAAATCAGAATATCCTAAATAACCATCTAAGAAACAAGAATACTTATGACCACTTAAACGCTCCAACATTTGAACTATGAATGGAAGTGGATGATGATCTTTCTTAGTATGAACATTTAGTTTTCTAAAATCAATGCACATTCGATATCCTGTAATTTCCCTTGTTGGAATCCATTCATTCTTATCATTCTCTTTCACTTTGTGAAACCTCCTTTCTTTGGTACAACTTGAGTTGGACTTACCCATTCACTATCTCGATATAGGAAAGATTATTCCCATTTCTAATAGCTTAATCACCTCTTTCTTAACGATTAATCAGAAATTGGGTTGAGGCGGCGTTATGTTGAATACAAGGTTTAGCATCTTCTTTCAATTATCTTATGAACACAAATCTCGTGGCTAATACCTCGAATATCGGCAATCGCCCATCCAAAAGCTTCCTTATGCTTCCTTAACATTCTAAGTAATTGATCTTCTTGTTGCTCGCTTAAAGTTGATGAAATAATAATCGGTAATAGATTATCGCCAAGAAAAGCATATTTCGATTTAAAGGTAATGGTTTCAATTCCATTCTTCATGGATCTTCTATTGACGATTTAAGAACCGGTCCTTCTAGTTCTAACTCCAAATACTTATGCCATGGTGGCTTAAAAGTAAAGCTTCCTTTATCTAGAGAAAGGATTATCTCTTTCATTTCAATGTCTTCCTCATCTTCTTTATAGATAGACAGAGTTAAGCATTCTTCTAATCATTCTTCAAAAGTTGGTAATCGATTATCATAGACAGTAATGAATATCTTCTATAAAAGAACATGATTCTCGTGATGTATATGAATGGTTCATAGCTTTGAAAATATTGAAAGCAACTTCATCTTCATTGACTCTCAAAATTAATTCTCCTTTCTCGTAACATCGATTAAAGTTCTTCCTGTAGCTAGAAATGGACGACCTAAGATAAGTGGCGCTGAAAAACCTTCTTCCATTTCCATAACTACAAAGTCTACCGGAAAATAGAATTTGTCTACTTTAACCAATACGTCCTTAATAATCCCTTTAGGGTACTTAATCGATCTATCTCGCCATTTGCGTAGTCATTTCAGCCTTAGTAAGCTTTCCTATGCCTAGCTTTTTATAATCCTCATAAGACATGAGATTTATACTAGCTCCAAGATCACATAAGACCTTCTTAAATGTAAATCCTCCAATTTCACATGGAATCGTGAAACTTCCAGATCTTTTAGTTTAGGTGGTAACTTATGCTTTGAAATTGCAGAACATTCTTCATTTAGGCATATATTCTCATATTCTCTAATTTTTTCTTATTTGATAGTATATCTTTCGTAAACTTTCCATAGGCGGTATATTAATCGTGAGCTTCAATAACAGGATATTAACATGAAGATGATGAAAAGTGTCAAGGAAACGAGCATACTTCGATCGCTTTTGCCTTTTTGATTTGATCTTTAGGAGGATAAGGTAAAGATTCTAAATCTATAACCTTTGGCTCCTTAGTCAATTTCTCTTTTCCTTTTCCTTAAACCTTTGAGTATTACTTAGTCGCCATGTTTCGTGTTCTTGAATTTTTCCTTTAAATTGTTCCCTGAATCAATCTCTACTTGATTCTTTCGATTCTTCCTGCTTCTCATCCTTATTACCGCTTCATCTATTCTAACATGTTCCTTGAATAAATTCCTTAAATCTTTATCCATAGGGTCTTTCAAAATCCTAGGATTTTTACCCATTTTTCACCTTCATTTTCAGATTCCAAACTTCTATTCCTTTTCAAGAAATTCTCTATAATTTCTTCTTCCTCATCGATGAATTCAATTTCATCTTTAGTTTCATCATTCTTTCCATCTAAATCATTTTCTACTTCATTATTCCCAAAGTTTTCTACTCCATTGCTTCCACTAAGTTTTCTACTTCTCGTAACTACAACATTTACCTCTCTTGGATTTCTTTCAGTGTTACTTGGTAATCCTCCGGGGTCTCTTGTTGTTACGCTCACCTTCCCTACTCAAATGATCTTCCATATTCCTCAATGAGGCTTCTATCGTTCTCATTCTCGGTATCATGTCCACTCATAGATGTTTTCATTGTACTCATATCTTTAGTGACTCGAACCAATAAAGTCATCATTGTTTCCATATTCTTAGCTTGAGTAGATACTACACCCATCATATTTTCCATTAGTTTTTCCCATTTTTCAACTCCTTCCAGAGTTGAGTTGAACTCTGAGTTACCGTATACTTTGAGTGGTATGTTGAGGATAGGATCTGTGTAATGATTGTAAATTTCGATTAGATGTATTTTCTTGATAAACTTGATTATTATTCCTATATGGGACTGGATATGGCGGTTGTCCTGGCTTACTAGGGTTTTCAGACCATCGATAAGTAGGGTGATCTCTTCTAATAGCATTAAACGAGTTCGAGTATGCATTGTTCAAATTCCTATGTCAAGAAAGAAAACTCACCTCCTCTCTTGAATATCCTGTTGGTTCTTCTACTCTAATGGCATATTATCCTGATTTGAGTATTCAGTTGGTGTACTATTTTCCGAACTTAGGTTCTTATTTTGTAAACCATCAAATTTCCAACTCAAATTTTCTAAATGTGCTAGAACTTCAGATTAGATGTACATTCACCTCAAAAGCTACTTTTCCGTGCTAGAACCGGTTTCCCACATTCTGTTATTTTTGGAAATCTTTTCTATAGCATCGTAAACTATTTGAGCTTCACTCATCATTAATCGAACCACCACATGCATGATCTACATCGGCACGTGAATCTTTTCTCAATTTACGACGTAAGAGTTGAATTTGCATATCTAAGGAATAACCATGATCGGGACAAGCTCTTAACGCTTTTTAAACCTTTCCCACGCATTCCCAAGTGTTTCTTCGCATCCTTGTCTAAAGTTAGCAACCTCGACTTTTAATTCCAAATTTCATCCAGAGTGAAATATTGTTTCGTAAATTCAGTTTGAATCTCCTCCCAACTTGTTAGTGAGTGATGTGGAAGAGACATAAACCAATCTCGGCTCTTCCTTTTAAAGAAAAAGGAAACATAGTCATCCTCGTTAATTCCTTATGAGCACCTTGACTTTTGGTCAGTATTGCACGATTCTTCAAAAGATAGAGATGATGATGTGGATCTTCATCATCCTCTCCTAGAAATTGGGCTCTTCATCAATTAAACCAAAAAGATGAGACTTAATTTCAAATTATTCGCTCCTTCATTAGGTAAAAGTATGGGATTATTAGTCCGGTTTCTTCTCACGGTTTGATCACGATTGGTCTCGGGTTTGGCATGGATTATTACGATTATTCCGTTCCGATCTTGATTGTTCCTATTATTCGATTCTTATTATTATTACGATGATCAATGGGTTTTGGCCATGCCTGTAGCATGATCTAGCCTCTGCTCATTTGTTTCATCACTAGTTTCACCATTTTTATATTTTTATTAGAAGATGATTCTTGGTCGATTTCCCGACTAGTATGACCACGCTTACTCTCTACTTTACTCGCTTTTCGTAAGTGTTTATGTCAGCTTATAAGGAGTGAGCGGGGCCTTACCACTTCGGTCATCAACTAACTAAAATAGAAAATAACTAGAAATTGATAGTAGTAAAAAATTGGTAATTTACCTATAAGGTAACAACCAACTAAAAATAAAATAGAAATGGGATAAGAAAAGTGTTGACTTATTCTCGAGAATTTTGAGCTAATACAAGTAGTAACCATAGACACAAAAAAGAAATTAGCGACGTTCCCGGCAACGGCGCCAAAAAGTCGATGCACTCTAAACCTAACCTTGAGAACGGCGCCAGAAATCTGACAGACGTTTCCTGGGTTAAACGATCCTAACCGGCAGTGTACCGGGTCAAACTGTAGTGCTAGTATGGTGAGTCAGGGTATCGTATCCACAGGGAACTTGGTAATTCTTCTAAGTGTGGTTAAACACCAAAGAGCTGTTATTAACTCGATCTAAACCGCAATTTTATAACACGGATCACTACTATTCTAGTCAACATAAAATAAATACTAAAATTAAAAACTATACTAACATGATATATATAAATACATAAATATATATAGATTTGCATAAACCGCAATTTATATATATAGATATAAGTATATATAGATACCAAAATATTAAATGTAAAATTTAAGAGAATCGCCAAAACTTATATAATTGGTTTATACAATCTTTCGATTAAATGAAATGTGTTCGATCTCTCCTTTTATTTTAGGTCCAATTGAGTAAATGAAACGGTGCACTCTCACGAGGTAAACAATTCCTCCTCACACAAGCGTATGAAATTGTCATATGTCCATTGCATCACCCAAGGTCCACAATCATTACGGTTTTTCCTCAACAGTCCCGAGTACAAATCTACCTTTAGATAAAAGGAGTCATTCCGTTCGTCAAACGGTCAATTTTATTTAAAAGGCTCCGGTTGTCAAAGCCGGGCGATTTAACTTTCCGGTTTAAGTTTCAATTAACTGATGATTTAACATTATTACGATCTCGAGTACAAATTATAATAAAATTCATTTCTCCCAAAACAAATCTACCCCCGGGTAGGAAATCGGATTCCGTTATCACGTTATTCACACGGCCAATTTTACCCTCCGGTTTTTCTATCTTTTATCTCATATCCTAAATACGAGGCGTCAATTCATAATTAGATTATGAATTCCTCAGATCGATTAAATACGTCAATACGAATATGATTAAAATAGAAAAAGATTCAATTAACTCAATTTTTATCATTTTAACTTAACAACATTTCTTTAACGAAAAGATCGAAATAAAACCGATTACATAGTTTTGGCCAGTATTATATTTAGCCTAAAAACATTATAACAACGAAAAATATAAAAACAAACATGAATACTTAAGAAAAGTTACCCGAATACGGCAGTTGATTCAGAAATCGTATTTTCCGGACATTACAACTTCTTCAGCAAAACCGACTTCCGAGATTTTCCCGAGCATTATAACGATACTAAAACTACATTTTTACGGCGTAAGGCCTTATTTACAACTACAACTAAAAATAAAAAGAAAAGAAAGAGAAGAAGATATATATTTTGGTACTCTCTCGTCTGTTGAAATGAGGCTCCTATTTATAGAAAAATCTTCCTTGGCCGGACCGGTCCGAGATTAAGCCGGATTGGTCCGGACTAATGATTGCTTCCACTACTGATTGCAATCAGCATGTGCGGTGAAGATATTTATTTTTTATATATAATTATTAAACTTCTAAAATTCATATCTCGAATTCTGGACCTCCAAAAATTGCAAACGAAATGCCAAAATTAAGGTCTCGAGAAACTCTACAACTTTCATGAAGAACTCTTCTTCAGATTACGCCTTCTTGATTACCCCGTGTTCCTCCGAAGCTATTTCGGGATTTTTCTTAACCCAAATCGATTAGCCACTTGATCACTGTTTAAGTTGTAGACCTCCAATCTTCATAATTTAAATTGCATTGGAAAGCTTTCGGTAAAATCTACAACTTTTGTGAAGAACACTTTTTCTGAAAATATCGTTTTGATGAGCCATTCGCTTGTCGAAGACATTTCTTGATTACCACTTAACTTGCATTGATTGGCCACTTAACCATTTAAGCTATTCAATTGACCATTTAAGCTCATGGCACTCTCTAAATCATTCCAGAGATATGATTGTACTTCAATATGTCGATTCTCGGGTCTCGGTTTATAAATCGCAATAAAATACCACAAATACCCACGTAAATCGACACGACACTCCGATTTACTAAAATCGGTACAAAATTACAACTTTTACTATTATTACTACTAACTACTCTAAATTATAAAGATTAACATTTCATACTATTTATATCATAATTTCATATATTTTATATAGAATTCGTTAATAAAACATAATAATATAACACATATTTAATCATATAAAAATAATACATCAGACACTCATGGTCAATTATGTGGTGGTCAAATCATCGTCAGCATACAACATAATTTTGGGAAGGCTCGCTTAATAGATCTACGGTCCAGTAATCTCCCAACTCACATCATCTGAAGTTCCCGACCGACCGCGTCCAGTGGAAATCAAAGGAGACCTGGAGGTCGCTCGAAGTTTCTATGCGGCCATCATCAAGGACAAAGAAATCATCTTGGGTTGATCGGTTCGGCCAGTTTATTATTTAGCACTTTCTGTTTTCTGCACACCTTCATTCTGTCCGTCTGTTTTTACTATTTGCCTTGGATATTTTTGGTTTATTTCCGCACTATGTTTTTACTCCTTTTGATGTCCGTTCTGGATATCCTCATTTTCTTTGAATAAATGATTTCTTTGCGTCAATCCACTTGTTTTGTACGACCGGTGCACATTGTTTTTCAAATTCCACGCGATGTCAGTCCGACCTGACCCTAATCTCCACGTGTGTAAACGAGAAGTCAGTGCTAGCCTGGCCTTGCTCGTCCTTAAAATTCCACTCGACGTCAGTCCGACCTGGCCCTAATCGCCACACTTTAAAACGAAGTCGTCGACTAGTCCGCCCTGCTGGCCCCAATGCTTCACGTATGAAGTCTTTTTGCTGTGTCAAGTTCACCCAACCTTGCTCGATTAGTCTTAAGATCAATTTCTCTTAGCCCTGTTTACTATAAGTTGAGATAGGATTAAGGTTACGCTGGCCAGCACATGTAAAGAACTTAGTTTATTATCATCCGAGCTCATGAATACAACTCGGCCTTATATACTAGAAATTATGCAATCTAAACCTTCAGAATTGCACACAGGGCAGCAAGCCCCTTAAATAAACTCATAGGGTTTGATACAATAAAAACCTGAGCATTGAACTCGGCGTAGTACATAATTCATACACGTATGCCGTCCACCAGTCTGAGCCGGCGCATGGCATACAGGGGGCCTACCTCTCCAACAATGACTAACAAGAACAAGCAACAAAAACAAGCCTGTCGGTAGTAATAACTTAGAAAAATTAGGGCAATTTTCTTCGCATTTAAAAAACTAATTAGTTAAGGCAATCCTGCCCTGATCAATATAGTGGTATCCGTCTAAGCTTTGTATTAAAAATGACCAGACTTTGTTCTGCTCGTCATAATATAAAACTAATATAGAAAAAGATTCCCGAGCCCACAAAGAGCTCGACCCTGCGTACAAAAATTAGTGCATTCTGGAAACTTCAGAATGACATATTGAGTGTGAATAAAAACTTAAGTCTGCGCGAGCCGAACGCACGCGCCAGGCTCACTAACGGAAGCCTAAACAAAACTTATCAGAGTAACAAACAAAAAATTCCTTGGGTGGAATCGCAACCTGATGTTATTCGTCTAGGTTAGTTTACGCTAAATGCGATCAGATTCAGTCCTGATCGACTCAGAGCTATGCCTTGTATGATTTGTGAAATTTGTTATGGTATGCTTGGTGCCAGTAAGTAACTTGAACCCCCATGTTTATTCAAGCCAAATATAAAAGGTAAAGGAAATACTGGAGGGCTTACCCCTCCAATAGCATAAACAGTACAACCAGACAAAACCAAACTCATCATAGCTCATGAACAAGAGCATCTAACTTTACAAAACTAGGCGAGTTTGCGTGTAGAGCTCGGTCTCGAATAAGCATGCAATCTTAATATCAGAACTGCATACCGAGCAAAACACCCCCTAACAAATTTTACACTAAGACTGATAATCCGAGCATTAGGTTCGGCAGCATTACAACTAAAGTATGCCATCCAAAGTTGAAAACCAATGCATGGCCTACTGGGGGCGTACTACCCCAATAACATAACAAAACAACAAAATAACAAAGAACAAATGCACAATTCAAAAATGAAAACAATCTCTTTACTAAATAAACTGAAGTCAGATTACAAGAATTATCTTCTAAATCAAAACAAGAAACGAAATCCCTACAAACTTTAAGAGTCAGGGGCAGGACTCTTTTGAGGCTCGGACGGAGGTGGCCGGACGCGCTTGTCGGCTGGACATTATACTTTGACACAATGTCCACCCCGGCATTAAAGTCCTGCACACGCTCGGTATAAGCCGCGCCCATCCCTTGCGGGTAAAAGGCCCTCTTAGGAAGGTCGTCCAGCACAAGGGAAGGATTTTGCATCATTGCCTCATCCACCCCTTGGGTATACCCATGGTAGAGAATGGGGATTAGCAGCACTTTCAAAGCCTCGGCGAACTCAGCCGAAGCTTTGTATTCCCGGATGACCTCGGCATCCCGAGCCGAGGTTGTAGCTTCTAGTTCGGCCACCTTTGCTAAAAGGTCACCGACCTCATTCTCCTTCATTTTCTTCTCCTCGGCAAGTTCATCCGCCAAGGACTTCAGCTCCTTCTCCTGAGCCAGCAGCTGGGCCTGCTGGGCCTTCATCTTTGTATCCTTAAGGCGAGCAGCCGCCTTAAGCTCTTCTCTTGCTTGCCTTAGCTCGGCAAATTTTATTCTTGTGGGCGGCTAGGTCTCAGGCCTTGCCCAACCTCCTAAAACTTCCCGGCCGATCGTACACCCTGAACAAACATAAAGAATATATATATTTGAATTATAATAGTCAAGTTTCTTAAAAAAAAATAGAGTCGAGACAGACGCTTTACTACCTCCATGCCTTGCAGCCATGGATCGCCAACTCTTCGTCGGACATGCTGGCAACCCGCTGCTGTTCGAAAGCAGCCTCGTCCTGAGCCCTCTCGGGAGATTTAGACTTGCTCTTTATCGAGGAACGCCCCTCATGAGAGGTCGGCCTCGGACGGATCACTTTTCTGGAGACTAACTCCCTCTCAACTATTTCCACAGGAGCCTCTAAGTCGACTTGCTCCTGGGTCGGGACCGATGAAAAAGCACCCGTCACATCTATGACAGGATCCTCCAGAGGTAGGGCACGAACAACTAGAGTCGGCACTGGCTGACGGACCGCCACTTCTTTCTCCGCCCCGGCCAGCAGCTCAGCAAAATCAGCCACCGCAGATACAAACAAGGCGTTAGTCGAACACAAGCAAAAATACAACAGCAAAGTTAAGATAATAAGACAAAGTGGCCCTACAGACTCCCTCTCGCCCTCTATAAACTCAATGTAGGTTCAGCCCCGCATCCTCCGCACGAGCAAATTGTAATAAGATCGCCATATAAATCCCGCCACTCGATCGAATACCTGCACTTCCCGACTTTCTTCACCCATGAATCCGGCTAGCCTGGCGCTCATCTTTATCTAGGTCGGCCGAGTTCCACACGCCGCCTGGATGACCTCATGACGAACGTAGAAGAATCTTTCCTTCCACCGCTTGAAAGAATCCTTCCAGAACCAGATAGGATATCGGAGCCTTTGCCTTGCCGCCTGAAAGTAGTACCGGTAGAGGTGGTCCTTCACCCCTACTCGATGGTAGAAAAATCTGAACTTCATCCCACTAAACCTAACATTCAGCAACCTGCACCAGATAGAAAACCCAATGACAGCCCTAATTCCATTGGGGGCTATCTGTGAAATCCCAAGCCCGTAATGCCTGAGTACGGCCAAGAGCGCCGAGCAGAAAGGTAGTCTTAGACCTACCTCAAAATACTCCCGTGGACAAGATAAAACCCTCCGTGGGTCCGAGCAAACAACTTCATTTCCGAAGGCAACATCGGAACAAATCTCTCCTTATCCATCCCATACAATTCATAGATATCATCTACGTCCTCTTGTTTCAAAATTGACCTAACGTCCCTACTATCCGCAATAGCCATCTCATAGAAATCGGGTATAGTGGCTCCAAGTAGATAAGGTTTACACTGAGAATAATTAAGACACAAAGCGAAAACACAGAAAATGAGACACTTACTTGCAAATTGAGGAAGAAATGAAGAATGGCAACCGGCAGCAGGTCTTCTATTTTAATACCAAGAGTAGTTATGAATCGATTGATCTGACGGGGTTATAACCCCCTCACTTGCCTCGAAAAACGTCCTCTATTAAGTTAGTGGGCAGCGACGCCTCATTTCCTGGGTTAGCTAGGATGACGTTACATCTACCTTGCCACCTGGCAACTCCATTTCAATTTCAAAGACCACAAGTTCAACTTCCGTGTTGAGCCACCACCTTGATAGATCCGAGCCGACCAACCAAACGTCGGCTGGATCTAGGGGGCTTATGACGATGCCAAGAATTGTACCTATCAACGTGGCACCTCCTCAGTGGCTCGACAATAAATATGGAGAGAACAGTGCTAAAAACCTCACTAGTATAGCTCGTCCGCTTGTCCCTTTCCTCCCAGGTCGGTCAGTGCCCAGGCATGACTTCTGGTGCTTACGAGTACATTTTGCACCCAGTTCCGCTGGTACAAGTACTCTAGTCTTTCCGCGATCTACCTCGGTGCACGGTGTAGGTCGTCATATGCATAAACCAGTTTGTCGGTGTTAGTCCGGCTATGCTCCCCGACCTCCATAGGTCGGCCGAGCTGCTTTAGTCAGTTTGGACTGTGTCGTCAGCCCGAATCCATTTCTCGTCCTATTCCCCTTCAGGTCGGCCAACCCTTGTGCTCTACTCAACCCGTATCTGATCCTCGAGGTCGGTTCGCTCCCTCTCCGATCCACCATTCTACTTACACCTAACCGAGCTGTTTCTAGTTCGGCTCCTTGTCCTCGGAACGGTCCAGGCATAGAGGGGTTCGACTGCCTAGCCCGAGTCGTCCAGTTGGTCGAGTAAATCTCTTATCATATTTCCCACGTGTTTAATAGACAGATAAATATGGAAAGAATCTCGAGCCATAAAGGCTCCAATCTTGGTCATTTAATACAAATATTCGAATATCATAATTATCTCCTGGGAAATAAGGAGATTAACTAATCATAATCCTTTCCTTAAGGAACACGTTAATCAGTGTCCATCACAGACACGCCACACGCTAACTCTAGGGCACAAGCCCATCTATATAAACGATCTCTAGGGAACTACGAAGACTTGATTCCAATCTCCGCATTGGATACGTAGGTAGCTTGAGAAACAACATCTCAAGTGCGCCTCAAACCACCCCCAAAGCATCCTCTTTATCGCTTTTTTGCGTGTTTCGAGCGTCCTTAGGTTATCATCAAGGAAAGGAGCCCGAAAGATTACTCTGACGATTTTTGGATCGTCAAAAGCAAACAACAGAATGCTCTAAAAAAAAAACATGAAAATGAACAAGACTTTGTTTTTAATCAAATTCAAATAAGATTAAACAAAGTATAATCAAATTTTGCTCCCATGATCTTCAAATAAATCGGATTCATTCATTTCACTTTTTATTCCTAATTCTAAATGAATTAATGGTACAATTCCTATTTTGGTTATTCAATTCTTTGAGAGGCATCAAAACCCTATATTTGAATTATATTAGTCTTTTTTTCAGAAAGGAGAATTATATTAGTGAACCAAACATACATTAATTACTTTTGGGATCCTGATTACTCAAAACCATGGAACAATATAGCACTTTGAAATGTTTTATTTCAACTTTTATCTTAACAATATATCAGCCATATCTTCTTTGAATGCCATTGTTATCTCTTGTCCTCTAATAATACCAACTATTAGAAAGCTATTTAATCTTTTGTCCATTATCATAAAGTTTATAATAAAAAATAGGCTTCTTATTATCTCAATCCAAGTTTTTTTTTTGGATTAAAATCTCAATCCAAGTTGTAGTACAATAATTTGGAACTTCTATATTATAAATATCAAATAAAGAATCTAAAATGGAAGGAGCATAATAAATTCACCAGAAAATCAGGACACGATTCGAAGTTGTTGATGTGTTCTCTTAATCCTATCTGTTTGTAATAATTAGCAACAAAATAATGCATATTCGTGTACTTCATGTTAGTAATTTATTTTAATTTATAACACTTTATGTATTTGATCACTCAATTTGTACTAAAATATTAATCAGTAAGGCATTTCCTTGTTGCTTCTTTGTAATGTTTAAAGATCTCAACATGTAGTTTAAAAAATGATATGTACTGATACAACTTTTGTGATTCTGTACCGTTTTAATTATTAGTTTATTTTTGTTTTGTTCATTTTTGTTTTTTGTTTTGGCATGTAGACAAAGGTAAATTTCGACCTACATTTATTAGTCAAGAAAGTATGTATAATCATACGTATGCATTATTTTCACGTTACAATTTTTATTTTGAGCATATATGTTCCTGGGCAGGGGCGTCCATATGTAATCGAAGGCCTAAGAAATTTTGTTTTATAATCATTAACTATGTAAAGACTACGATATATCAATTATTTTTAGGGTATACAATGCAAAGATATGTAAAAAAATCATATATAAGTTGGTTAGAAGTTTTTTGATTGAATACATGTATTGATTTGAGTCTTACTAATTTTTCACCACGAAAACATAAAATTGACCTAAAATCCAAAGAGGAAGATATTTAAGACATGGCCCTAAAAAATATGGATTTTGAAGGGGGCCTTAAACCGTGGGATTATGAGCTTGTGCCCGAGGACGCCCATGATAGTAGGCAATTTATAAATCATGATACGATAGAGTAGACTTCATGCATGTATGATTGCTTGCATTCCATGAATCGGATCTTGGTTAGGATTTGGATTAGGTTTCGATGTTATGATCGAGTTCAGAGAATCACCGTACCAGTAGCATAGTGTTCCCGCCAAAGGGTTGTTGAAATATTGTCCTAAACCCAATCGGGTTGGACCGGATTCGACCGGGTCGGATCATTTCTACTATTTCTTTATGTTTATTCATATGATTAATTAAATGGTTTTTCAGTTGTTATATATTTGTTCATTTAACGGACGAATTACGATATTGTATAATTGATAACGCCCTTAGTGTCAAATCAGAGAGAGAAAACCATGATAGTGATTATGGTTGATAAGATCTCACTCACTTTAAAAGGTTTGATACTTAAATGTCTAGTCGTATGTACTATCAAACAGACAATCGATAATACGATTAGACTAGCACGTATTACATGTCTTCGATCTATTTTATTGAAGATAGGGATAGATCTCGTCTATCAAAGTGTAGAGACACTTGGACTGTACGTGGACGTGTATTAGAGAATGCGTATGTTAGACTGACCCATTTACTTTATTAAGTGTCGCACTATGTGGCGGTTGTGTAATTATCCTGAGACCGGAGTCTTCATGGCATCACGGTGTGGATTTTCATACTTTGACACTATTGAGGTTTCCCTTAGCCATTGGGCGATCATGAGGTAGTGATTGGGTGTGATACTGAAACATGCGTAGGATTCATGTTGCTCATCCGGAAATCGCGTATCCAATGATTAGAAGTGAATATCTGAAATGGTCTTCTTATAGGGAATGTCTTACTCTCGTTAATCTTTGCAAAGTGGAAGTAATTGAGTTACTTCGAGAGAGTAGGATATCCAGATTATAAGATACGGTCGTTAAAGTATTGACACTCGATATATGACCGTATGGATATTATTACAGCGATAGGATTCTATTTACACAGTAACCGTTTTACATGAAAGGTAGTAGTCATTGCATATCCCCTGGATATGGCCTAGTGGTCAGGAGCTGGGGTGTTATAATGATAGCCGGACCCTAAGCTGGAGGTCAGCGGCTCGATTCCCGTAAAAAGAGGTTGATTTCCGATTGATGACACCCTTCAGTGATGGGGAACCAGCAAGCCCCTGACTTTAAGCTCTAGGTTACCTGATTAACCTCTCCCCGCATTCCTGTGGGATCGGGGTGGGGCCCTCATGGTTAGGGTATAACCATTTTTAGTAGTCATTGCATTTGACTCTTCCGATGATTGGGGGTCGTGGACGTGTTGCTAGACGCTATCCATGATTGTTAGGTATGAAGCATTTTCGTAATTGCACTTTGTGCCTACGGCCAACATATTCGGAAGCCTATCGGGTCACACACATAAGAACATCTAGCCGGATTAAAATTCGGTTATAGTGATATCCAAATAAGGAAAGTTTATCTCGACTATAAAGTGTTATAGTGATAAATTAATATGGTGGTATTTATTTATTATGAATAAATATAATATAAGATATTAATTACGTTGATTAATTAAATATACGTATTATATATGTATGCGTAGAAATATATATATATATATATATATATATATATATATATATATATATATATATATATATATATATATATGTGTGTGTGTGTGTGTGTGTGTGTGTGTGTGTGTGTGTGATATACATGTGTTTTGCAAATTAATTAATCATAGCATTATATTAATTAAGAATATTCCGGATGCCAAAATATGGCTATTTGGGGCACATGTATTTGTGTATAAGATACACTTGGATTGTTTAATTTAATTAATGATATTATCATATATTAATATTGGATATTAATTGATTTTTAGAAAAAATAGATTTATGGTAATAAAATAAAGATAGTCAATATTTGATATTGACAATATCTTGGAAATATTTAATATGAGATATTAAATTAAATGAGATAATTCAATCAAAGATGCTTTTCATATTTTATTAGAAAAATGTTTTATTTATTCCCAATCTATCTCAATCAGATTGGGAATACAAAGTGGCGCCCCAACACCCTATATAAGAAAGGGGTTGGCTAGCTCTTTTGGTAATCACAATTAGAAGGGTTCTAATTTACTAGAATAATTAAGAGCAACCTAGAGAGAGATTTTGAGAGAGAGAGAGAAAATGTCGGTCTAATAACCGAGTTTTTCTGGTAGCAATATTCCACGATGGGATTCCTCCGGCGGGCTATTCGTGTGGATCACCGGTAGATGCCGAACACATGGGCGGCTTCGTGCAGAAACTACAACCGTAGACAAAGTGTCGATCCAATTGGATCAACCAAGGTATTCTCTTTTCTATTTCTTTTATGCTTATGTTGCTTAAACGAAGTCGATCTTGGGCTAAAATGGATAAAATTTTGAATTCCACTCGCTGCTCGCGCAGATTTCTTAACACGGGCCTATTGAAGTAACAAGTAGGGCCGATCGTAAGTGTTTTTACCAACATGCAAAGGTCATAGTAGGTTGCATTTAGTGGGATGTTATGTATGATACGATGCTCTACCTTCATGAGACATATGTTATGGGCCCTACCTTCATGGAGCATACCCTTGAATAAATGTTAATTGATAATGCACAATATTATCACTTCTGGCTGTTTTGGATGATTTTACAAATGTGATGGTCGTGATATAGACGGGCGGTGATGTGGTGGAGCGAATGAACACTAGTGGAGAAATAACTTGACAAGAGTTTTGTCCTCTTTGTCTATTTTTTTGCATCCGTCTTCTGAAATTACACAAGCCCTCCTTTTATAAGCAAGGGCAAGAGCTAGGGATACGGGGTAGGGGTAGGTAAACACAATACACAACGGGCGCTTAAGCGTAAAATACGACTTGCGGCGTCACTACGAGGTCGCTTCAGTCGCGATCTGCGAGCTCGCTTCCTCGCTCTACCTCGACTTCCCCTTGGTCGCTCCTTTCCCGGACTCGTGCCATATCTTGCTGATCTCTAATTTAAGATGCTGGGCAGCCCCCCGAGCGATTAAGACCTTATAGGCTCGCAAGCTCATCGTGGGGTTTCTGCCCCGCGACCCTAACCCGATTGTTGCTTCTGAAGCTATGGCCGCTGATCGACTCCATCAAGGTGACTAGATGGGCGGTTTCCGTCAACACCTAGGTGGCGGCCTATTTAGGCACATCATTAATCTATGTCATGTGATGCAATTATGATAGACATGTATGATAGAATAGTCATGCGCTTAGATGGCACATGACTGGATGTTCGGACTTCATGTATGTAGTATGGTCAGGAGGCGGACGCATGATCTCGTGTAAGGGGCAGCAAAGTTCTTAAAGGCAAATAAAAAATTTAAGAGGAGGGCAAACGATATGCTTTGTACATATATTAGTGTAATTTTTCCGGATCAAGGGGGGCAGTTGCCCTCCCTATTGGTTGTATGTAACTCCGCCACTGAGTATGGTATGCCAAGGGGCGGCGCTACCCTCGTGAGGGGTAGGGCGGCCGACCCCCTAATTATAAAAAAAAATAGTATGTATAAACATGGGAGAAAACTTTGTATAAACACACATATATTTTCTTCGTGGCACTTCATATGGAACAATTTGGTACCCAAAAAAGTACATAATTTCTTCTGGAAATGCTTAATGGATCGGTTGCCTACAAAGTTAAATTTGGCTTGGCATGGAGTTGGAAATTTAAACTTGCTTTGACCTTTTTGTCACTTAATTGATGATGATTTAATCCATCTTTTATTGCATTGCTCTTTTTCTCATCATGTGTGGATGCTCTTTTCTTCTTGGTGCGATCTGCATTTTATGTATGTTTCTTTCCTTGTTGATTCGACTCGTTTGTCTCCAACTCATGTCAATAATAAAGAGAGGTTCCGGCTTTGGGATGCTTCGATCAAAACATTTTCTTGGACCTTATGGCTTAGAAGAAATGCTATAAGATTGGTTTTTGCTTAAAGGTTGGTTCTGGCTTAGAAGAAATGCTATAAGATTCCTTGTTGATTTGGCTCTGTTTCTCACCATTATTATTATTATAATTATTATTATTATTCTTCTCATGATATACATGTTGGTCGGGAGTTTATAGATGAGTTCTCGTATTAGTAGGCATATTACAGGAAAATATGACAAAGTTAAGCTTCTATTTCACAAACATGAAATGCATATTAATAAAAGACGGGAGTATAAACGATTTTTCAAAAAATATATATAATGCACATGAGATTCAAAAAACAATTTAAAATAACATTTACACATTTACTTACTGAACTTGTCATATCGTCTGTCTTTAATATTCATAATTAAAGACAAACTAGATACATCCACTATTTTTTCTATCATAACATCTTATCAAATACAATCAATATCATATATTTTGTTGAGACTCATCACAATAAATAGTTATTTATACACTATACAAATGTATAATACATATATCATTTTCCTTAATAATACAACCCAATGTAAACTGTTCGAGATCTTTATTCTAGCATGTGGACAAAGACTTACTGGCCCGGTCTGTACTCATAATTACTCTCGACCATGAGTTGATGTAACGAGGAAACTTCAGGAATTCATTGTTTTAATGAAATTAATATTTAACCATTAACCATAATTTATTCATATCTTTTATGTGCTGTAAACATGATGTTAAGGCATGAAGGGTCCACCTTAGAGGGAAGTTTTTGTGTAGTGTGTACCTACGTGCGGATACACGCCGTGACACACTACACATCACACGATTTCATTCTGCACTTAAATCGCGCATGCTCGATCGCTTCAAATCATTACATCACCAAAATCTCTACACCACACAAGATTTCCCACTTTAGACTCGCTTGTTTTGGATTGAAGTTTTTTTAGATAAAGTGATCAAATAATGATTAGAAAGTTGACAGGGTAAAATAAAGTAGAATAACGACGGTGTAGATTATGAAACGATTGCTAAATAAAGTAAAATAATAATAAAATAATTGTAAAAAGGTTATAAAGTTGATAAAGTGAAATGATGAGAGATGATTTAATATTTTTTATTTGTAGTTAAAGATTTGATTTGCAAGAATCAGAAAAATGATTGCTTGACAAGTTATGTTAAAAACTCCAAAAAAACTACAGAAACAAACGGGGGCTTAGTGTTTTCAATGTTGTTGTTTTTTTAGCATATTGTAAGATTTAACTTTGTAAGACAAGTCGTTTAAGTAAATCTAGGAAAAGGTCGTAGATGACATGTTTAGTTGATTAAAAAAAGTCGATAAATACTCCATCCAATTTCAAAACATATAATTCAAAAAACTTATTGAGTAATATAAACGATCATAAATTTTAGATCATGTTTTCAAAAACAAAAAAAAATTCAAATCATAAAGTTCAAAATGTTTTTAAAAAAAATAAAAAATTTGTTTTATTGTGTGATAAAGTAATAAATGTTTTACTTGCTACCAGTTAATAAATAGAGTATGTAAGGGTATTCTCGGTATTGTCTTGTAGTGCCACCTGTATGTGTGGTGTGGCATCCCATATATAAATATGTACTGCAAGCATATCTATAAATATATATCTAACAAAAAAGAATCTTGCTCCCTTTTTGTTATCTTGGTATTGGAACCAGAAATGTCAGAGTAACAACCTCACCGATGAGCACCACCGCATCCACCTCGTCCTCCGCCGCAGCTGCTATGGCCGGAGTATCCGCAGCTACTATGGTGGGAGTATCTCTCACACCAACAAACACACAGACTCTTGCTGGATCTACGATCGGAACTCAGAATGTTCTTTCCACTGGTGTTTCTGCAACTCAAACTGGAGCTCTACCAGCCGGAACTCAGTTTACCTCAATGCTAGGAGCAACATCGTTTTCTTCCCTGAGCTACATGCAGTCAGGAATGTTTTCTTCTAATATCAACTTACTCCTATTGTCTGGATTGAGTTTTGGTCACATCAGTCCTTCAACAGGTATGTTTACTTTTAGCTATCCGTATGTACCTCCAGCTCCAAGTCTTGGTACTCTAAGGATGAATCCGGTATCGAATCTGCCTTTTACTGAGAGTCATGTTTTGGGTGACGATTTATAAAACAGATTTGGGTCACATTCTCTTTCAGTGTCACCATCACCCTTTCAAAGACCTCGGACTGCAGAAGAATGGAACATAACAGATCAACTTTTGATTGGTTGGCTAATGAGCTCTATGACAGAGCAAGCTCTTCAAGAAGTGGTAAGATATAATTTTGCTAGAGAAATATGGGTGACTTTGGAGACTCTTTTCAATAGTCAAGCTGAGTCCATAATGTTGGAATACAAGAGTGCTATGACCAGGGCCACAAAAGGGTCAAAATCCATGGCTGATTATCTGGCACAAATGAAGTCCTATGCTGATAATTTGGCTGCTGCAGGGTACCCTGTGTCCAAATCAGAACTTATTCTGGATACCCTAGGTGGTTTGGATAAGGAGTATGAAGTAGCCATAGTCAATCTAACTACCAGAGTTGGTTCCATGAACTGACTGGAAGTTCAGTCTCAATTGCTCACTCATGAAAGGTTGCTAGTCAGGTTTAATACTCATGGAACTCAAGGAATAACTTCAATCCTAGGCCTGTAAACCCCTCAAACTCTAACAGCATGGGAAGAGGTGGTAGAGGCAATAGAGGCAGAGGGGGTGGAAGAAATACAAGTGCAAATTCATCAAACAGACATGTATTACAGTTGTGTTGTAAAAATGGCCACATTGTGACTGCCTGTTGGCATAGATTTGAAGAGGATTTTGTGCCTCATAGCTCCAATAACAGCTCTTCAAAACAAGCATTAGTGGCTACTCTCAAAGCCCTGTGGATTCAGCTTGGTACATGGATAGTGGAGCAACTAATCACATCATAACATACATCAACAACCTGCATATCACTGGAGACTATTCAGGATTAGATAATCTTACTATTGGAAATGGTGAGCAGCTTCTTATCAAACACATTGGTTCTTGCACTATTCCTACACAAACCAACACACCACTGCATCTTAAGAATTCCTTACATGTCCCCACTATGAAAAAAAATCTAATTAGTGACTCTCAATTAACTAATGACTACCCTGTGATTATTGAATTTGACAATCGGTGTTGTTATATTAAGGACAAGGAAACAAGGACCCTGCTTCAAATAGGAGCTTTTAGGCATGGCCTCTATCAGATTCCTGTTGGTCAAAGTTCCAAAAGTCAAAGTCCAAATTCCTGTCAGATCTCCCTTCAATCCAAGAGTCTGTCCCAGCTCAAGAATAATCCTTGTAATGCTTTTGTTTGTTCCACAGTTCTAGATAAGAGTCTTGATGTTTGGCACAAAAGACTTGGTCATTCCTCCAAATTTGTGCTAAAGAGTGTTTGGAATCTTTGTAATGTTGCTGCTTTTGATGATCTTTCCTTTTGTGAAGTATGTCAACTTGGAAAAATGCATGGTTTACCTTATAATAAGTTTGTTTTTCATGCTAAGTTTGTTTTAGATATGATTTATACTGATCTGTGGGGTCCCGCACCTGTCACCTCCAATTTAGGTTACCAATATTATATCCACTTTATAGATGACCATTCCAGGTATACTTGGATTTATCCCTTGAAATATAAGTCTGATGCTCTTTCTGCCTTTATTTCCTTCAAGAAACTTGTTGAGAATCAATTCCAGTCCACCATTAAGTGTCTTCAATCATACTGGGGGGGAGAGTATAGAGTCTTTGAATCCTATTGTAGAGAGAGTGGAATTTCCTTTAGATATCCTTGCCCTCATGCACATGGTCAACATGGTAAAGCTGAGAGAAAACGCAGACACATTGTAGAAATGGGGTTGACCCTTCTTGCTCAGTCCTCAATGCCTCTAAAATTCTGGTGGAATATTTTTGAACAAGTAGTCCAGATCATAAATGACCTTCCTACCCCCTCAGTTAACCAATCACCACCATCTCAGAGTCCTCGCTTATGACTAAACTCGAGTACACCAAATACAAAGTCTTTGGATGTGCCTCATACTGTAATCTTAGACCTTACAACACTCATAAGTTCGCCACTCTACATGAAGTGTGTGAACCTAGGGTTGAGTCCTCAACATAGAGGATATATGTGTCTTGGTCAATCTGAAAGGATATATTTTAGCAGGGATGTGGTTTTTAATGAGTTTGAGTTCCCCTTCAAGAGTGGTTTTAACCAAGGTCCCAATAGAGATGTTCTGGTTAGTCCTAATCTGGTCAACACTTTTCACTTGCCTTTTGAGACCCCTCAGTCTAATGATGTGATTCAAAACCCCACTGGTTTAAGCCCAAATAGTTCTCCTCAAAAAACTATAGTATCTAGTCCTATTGCCAGCAATCATAATCATAATGATCTTGAAGCTAGTCCTACTTCTGATATCCATTCTAGAAACTCTCAGACCCAATTTAGCCACACCATCCAGTTATTCCTTAGACCCCTCATCAACCAAATTTGCTTATCCATCTGATCATCCAGATCATGAAACTGAAAACTTATCTGATCATTCACCTTCTAAAAGTCCTGTACAAGAAATCCCATTACCAAAACCTGCTAGCCACCCTATGCAAACAAGGTCCAAAAGTGGAATCTTTAAGCCTAAAGCTTACCCTTCATCTATCACACAGTCCAATACTCCTGCTCATCTTTATGAACATGTGAGAGTATCTAATGCATTGAATAGTCCTCAGTGGAAACATGCTATGATGGAAGAGTTCAAAGCCCTGCAACAGAATCATACTTGGGATTTGGTGCCAGCAGCCTCATGACAGAATCTTATGGGAAATAGATGGGTCTTTAAGTTAAAATTGAAGCTATATGGAAGCATTTTAAAACACAAAGCCATATTGGTGGCTAAAGGGTACTTACAGAAAGATGGTGTAGACTTTATTGATACTCCAAAGAGCTGCGCATCAACTATCATAATTGTGCTCTCTGTTTCTGTCATGTTCAAGTGGTCCATAAGGCAAGTGGACATTAACAATGCCTTTCTAAATGGACCAATTGATGAAGCCATCTTCATGCCCCACAGCCTGAAGGTTTTGTAGATTCTACCAAACCTCATTATGTGTGCAAGGTTAATAAAGATTTATATGACATTAAACATGCTCCTAGAGCCTGGTTTAGTGCTCTTATATCACAAATGTAGCCTGGGGATTTATCCAATCCAGAGCAGATACTTCCCTATTTATTTTGCAGACTGACAAAGATATGATGTATGTTCTCATCTATGTAGAAGATGTCCTAGCGACATGGAGTTCAAATAATTTGATTCAGAAGTTTATCCAAATGCTGAACTCAAGATTTGCTCTAAAAATACTTGGGTCATATAGCACATTTCCTGGGAATGCAAGCATATAGAGATGAAAATGGTTAGACCCTTTCATAAAAGCACTATGCATGTCAGTTGTTGAAAAGACTAAACATGGAGAATATAAACCCTTGTAATATACCTATGTCTGTTGGTATTCACCCGAGCCCCAAGCAAGGAGAACCTATGTAGAATCCACTACTATATAGAAGTGCCATTGGGGGACTACAGTTCCTTACCTCTACCAGACCTGATCTAACCTATGTTGTGAATTCCCTGAGTCAGTTCATGCAGGCACCACAGTGGAGCACTGGATTACGCTGAAAAATGTGATGAGATATGTTAAGGGGACTTTACATTATTGTTTGTTCATTCTAGCTGGTGGATAAATGCACATGCAGGGTTTCTCTGATGCTGATTAGGCATGTTTTCCCTCAGATAGAAAATCTGTAACAGGGTATTGTGTTTTTTTGGGTTCATCACTAGTTTCCTGGTACTCTAAGAAGCAAACTGTGGTGTCTAGATCTAGTACTGAATCATAGTACATATCTTTATCAAACTTGGCTGCTGAATTGGCTTGGATTGGACAATTGTAGCAAGAAATAAAGATCAAAATGTCCAAAACTCCCACAGCTTGGTGTGATAGTTTGGGAGCTGCTTCATTGGCTCAAAATCCGGTGTATCATGCTAGGACAAAACATATAGAGGTTGATGTCCATTTTGTTAGAGATAGAATACTCAACAAGGAGGTATCTGTTAGTTATATTCCCTCTGAAGTGCAGGTTGCAGATGTCTTCACCAAGACCTTACCAAATAATCAGTCAAAGATGTTCAAGCAAACTAAATGTTATGTCTAGTACATAGTTTGAGAGGGGAGGAGTGGGAAATGATAGGTGACAAAGTATTTTAGTTAGTTGTAATAATTATCATTTAAGGACAGAAGTGGTACATATCTCCAGCTATCGAATCCCCGATCACATGGTCAATTTTTTACCAGCTAAAACTTGATTAAAATAAGCAGATATATATCCCCTTAAAAGGATGTCATTTCAATTATATTATACATTTATAATCTCCAATAAAATATCTATGTCAGGTGGAAGGATGGTCACATGCATGTGTATGCAATCAACAGCAATGGAATTTGATTGCATAATATACTTTATATCATGATATATAATAAATTTATAATCTCCAAAAGAAAAGATGGTCACATGTGTATGCATTCCACAACTACTCCAATTGATTGCATAATAAATTTTATATCATTGATCATATTATGATACTGTACAATTTTATAGTGGAACAAGCAATTTCGATTCTACAATAAACTATCACAACATATGTTTTCAAAACATTTTACACTATTGATTACGGCGTAAGATTCATCGATTGCATGATATGAGTCTATCATGATTATTAATATAAAATTATTACGATTAATTATGTTTTGGAACTAACGCTTCTAATATAGAAATTCTAGTTCCCAAACAAAATTGCCACATCAAAGTGACACAAATAACTTTTACATTAGAGTAATGATAGTTCCATGACAAAGTTACACAAGACTTTTTGTTATAACATTGATAATAGTGTGAGACCCATTGATCGATGGGTATCTTATCATGATCAATAATGAAAAAATATGTTGTACTCCCACCTTTCTAATTTATCTAAGGCAATTGCTAAAATCATTTGTTCCATTTTATCTGAGGCAGTTATATTTTCAATGCAACATTTATGGTACTTTTTCTTTCTTTACCCTAATTTATTGCAATATGATAGATAAAAAATAATAAAACATTAAATATATACAAGAACTTTTTAGTAATTTCATTTTAAAATCAATGCATTAACTCATTTTCTTAATATGCGTGATTTTGGCGACTGCCTCAGATAATTTGAAACAGATGGAATACAAGAAACAAAATTGTGTTTAACTCTCTAGTTATAAACCCGGAGAGTATGTTTAGAGATGTGCAGAGACTTTCTTTTACTTGGCTTTCAAATGCTAAATGTCTCAAAAACTCGATTGGGAAGAATGGAAGGCGAATCCGATGAATGCGGCTTCTTGATCAATATTGAAGTAGGTTGTCATTGTGTAATGTCCCACATAGGAAAAATAAGAGAATGCTCACCCCCATATAAGTGTGAGACATAAAGGTCTTATAAACTCGGGTTAGCCCTTTTAGACCAAGCGAGGACGGCGGTCTAAGCAGTTGACCGGACATTTATGACTCATTTAGCGCTACTAGGCTCGGGGTCCGGGGGCGTTACAGAATGGTATCAGAGCCGACTATCAGACGGAACTATGCGCTGCACCGTACAAGAAGACGGTGTAAGGATGGCCTCTAGTTACCTCTGGTAGGGACGATCCGGGAATAGTCTTGGCCGTCCTGGCGAGGACGCCAGTCCCTTATAAGGGGGGGAGAATGTAATGTCCCACATAGGAAAAATAAGAGAATGCTCACCCATATATAAGTGTGAGACATAAAGGTCTTGTCAACTCGGGTTAGCCCTTTTAGACTGCTTAGGACGGCGGTCTAAGCAGCTGACCGACATTTATGACTCATTTAATATACTGTGCCCGGGGTCCGGGCGTTACACATTGGAACCACTAATAGGGTAATAGCAATTGAAATGTGGAGGTTTCAAAGCCTCTGAATTAGATCTTGCTAGCTTTGCACTTTGGCTACTACAATTCCTCTTATTTGGATACAAATTCATTAAAAGTCAATCAAGGTGATTCTTTTATGGGTGAACAATTACTTCAGAACAAATGGGACAAGTGTGAGATTTTGGCTTTTGTTTTGGGTCAATGATGTTGTTGTGGCTGCAAAATTTGTTAGAATATGAAGTAGGTCTGCAGGTTCATCTTCTCCTTGTTTATCGTCGGTTTTGGCAGCTGCTTCGGAATGGTTGATTTTATAAAATCTCATGGGCTCTCTTGGATGCATGATCTGCGTTGTAATATTTTGGTTAAAGCTGTTGTATTTCGGTTATTATTGAATTCCTCGAACATCTTGTAATTTTTTTTTAGCATCTTGCTGATAAATTATCATTTTGGCTGTTCAAAAAAAAAAAAAAATGGAACGGATGGAATATAACTATTTTGTTGTAGAAATAACATTTACCTATTACACTATTGATCATGCTCGTATTAATCAATATGTATCATACGTATATCAAGATCAATGATGTAAAAGTATTTTTTCTGTTGAGAAAACAATGATGTAAAAGTAAGTAATGTTATTTCCACAAACTCAATAGATACATACAAAAATACGCAACACATCTTTCACAATCGATTATGGTGTGAAACTCATTGATAGACGATGGTCCCATCATAATCAATGGTGTACGCAATAACGGAGCCAGATATTAATTTATCTTTGGCTGGCTTAGAGGACTATTTTTTTTTAACAAAAAAAAATTATCATATATCAGCAAGATGCTAAAAGATTACAAAAATTGTCCAAAACATCATATCAAATAGAGAACCATGCTAAGTAAAAAGAGAACCATCCGCAAGAAAACAAGTTCAAAGCCGACTATATTTCTTCTCCAAACAAAAAGTGATCCATCATCAATCTTCCAAAAATTAAATTGCTGCAGTCGTCGGATTTGCCTTCCATTCATCCGACTCCAGCTTTCTTATAAGTTTATAATTTGATAACCAAGAGAAAGATAATCAGATATCTCTCAATATCAACTCGTAAGTCTAGAACGTGTGATTGAAAATGACTTTATTTCTATGTAACCAAATCACCTAAGCTATTGGGATGCATTGTCACACTCTTAAATGATAAGATAAATGATAAGAAATATAGTAGTACCTTCATTAACACCAATTGGTTTTAGTAGAATGGTAAGCGCTTGATCCTAACATGGTATCGGAGCCAGAAGTCACGAGATCAAACCCTGGTTGGAACAATTTTTAAAAAAAATTGTGCAAGTGTTGGATAGATTTTCACACTCTTAAATGATAAGATAAATGATAAGAAATATAGTGCGCATTTATTAACACCTATTGGTTTCAGTAGAATGGTAAGCGCTTCATCTTAATACAAGACGTAATACCAACTAAAGCTGACCATAAGCATGAAGCCGCATTCGACGACGCATTTCCAACATTTAAAAAACAAATATCACTAAATGAAAAGACATTTAGTCCAACAATCTTGCACCAACTCTGAATATGAGACCAAATCAGTAACGCCACATCACTTGCAAATAAAAGATGGTTGACAATTTCTTCAAACTTGTAGCATAACGGACAAAAGGTTATGAGACCAAATCAGTAACGCCACATCACATGCAAATAAAAGATGATTGACAGTTTCCTCAAACTTGTAGCATAACGGACAAAAGGAATCCTGAATTGCAATACCGCGACTGATAAGGTTTGGTTTTGTAGAGATCCTTTTGACATTTGTTTTCCATATGAAAATATTTACCTTCGAGGGCAACCGTTTGTTCTACTCAGAATCGCCATTAACCGAAATTTATTTTTGAAAAATTCCATCTCAAGGTTTTTTTGGCAAGGAAGCCACCAAGAAAACACAATTTGAAAAGGATCTATATATGATCGTGTGAGCTGTATTAAGATAACTTACTGTCTTAGACTAGAGTATATTGGTTTTTTGGTCTACAAAAAATAACAACTGGGTGTGCTCTACGTCTTTGGGTGGAAGATATCTTATGTTCATTTTGTTGTATCTATTTTATTGCAAACATGACATGTAACGTAAATTTATGTTATGCCACTTTATTGTAACAATTTATCATTGTACTCTATATGCATTATTATCCAAAACAACATTTGTTAATATATTATACAAAAGTTTGGTGAGGTCATTCATGAAGTCAGCTTATGATTTAGAATTATATTACCCTAAACATGCTAATGATCTCTTACCCTAAATCTGGCAGATCTGATATTTTCTATATACTTTTTGGATACACCATCAAACCTGCATCATTAAACTAAACAACAAAATCAAAAATCAATCATTCAACATATCTGAAATATATATGGATGATCATGTTTTCAATTCTTTAGCACCTTTAGAAAATCTTGATGCCCTTCTTTTTCAATACACTATCCCACAAGAAGCTATAACCCTTCAAGATCTTGTCAATATTCCAAACCCTAAACTTCCTCCAGTTCCGGCTCCAGCTCCGGCTAGTGATGCCGGTGGTAGCACAGCTGCCGGAGATAAAAACAATGGCTGCAAAAGCCCACATGATGATGATCATAACAAGAGCAAGATGAAGAAGATCAAGAAGATTGTGCATCGCGATGTTGAGCGACAAAGGAGGCAAGAAATGGCTAGTCTTTATACTTCTTTAAGAACCATATTACCAAAGGAGTATATCAAGGTACATATAAGTAATTGGTTCATCATATATATATATATATATATATATATATATATATAGTTTCACTTCCTATACCTAGAGAATATTAGGTTTTTGTCAACAAGAATCATAGGTAAATGAATTGGGTTTTACGGAAAAATGACAAAAACAATTTTAAACATTTGATTATGCTAGATCGACTGAAAAGGTCCTGAATCATACCAATTATATAGTTTTATGTCAAATGTGTTCTATCATTAGTTATGATAAAATTGTTGTGGAGTCCGATCCCTGTGATGATTTTCCAATGATTCCTACGGTGAGAAATATTTCTACGGAACCGTAGAGGTCTACTTTACTTTCGCGTACTAGAGTAACCGCTTTCCTAGTTTTCTTTAAATGTAGTTCTATTTTTACTCCGTCGCCAATTTTCGTCCTTCAACTTATAAATTTCTTTCAATATTAGTCTTCTAAGGCCCTAGGAGGATAATTTTAAGGAACATTCAAATTTTCCAGGAAATTGCCTTCACGCGTCCTTTGACAATATTGCCAAAAATAGAAGCAAAACTGCAAAATTCGTCTTTTAACTTGTAAATGATTCCATCATTTTTTGTTTTTTTTCAACTTTAAGGACGAATATTGCATTGTGAGTCAAAATTGAATTTTCGCCTAAATTCAAAAACATGTGAGCGAAATCCGACAAATATTTTGCCACGTCAGCCTCCCTTGGCATCGACCGTAAGATTAAAGTTGATAAAATGTACCAAATTAACTTTGTTGTAGAAGTTTTATGATATAATTCTAATTTCTATATAGGGAAAAGATCCATATGGGAACATGTTGATGGAGCAGTGAACCATATAAAGAATATGGAGAACAATATCAAGCAATTGAAAATGAAGAAAGATAAACTCACGATTTCATCTAATGCAAATGATCGGTTGCGCATTCTTGAAAAAACACCAAATTAGATGTTACCCCGCCGAAGATCACCGCCACGCCGCTCGTATGGCGGCGCTTGAGATTATACTAGGCGGTGGCAGTACGCAGAAGATGACCAGATTCCGCTGTCTAGGGTTCTACAAGTGCTTATTGAAGAAGGGGTTAGTGTAGATAGTTGTGTCTCCAGCAAAGTAAATGGGAAGATTTACTACACTCTCCTCACTGAGGTAAACCTTAATTTGCATTATCTAAAAAAATTCAGAAAATTTTGATGTGCACCGATCACGATATATATATATATATATATATATACACACTTAACTTAAAGCCTTAAGCTTTTATGTGTATCCCTTTCGAGAAATACATGTAAAACCCTAAGGTATTTTAAAGGTATTAACATTGCGGTTACCCAAAAGTCTAGTATACTCATGAACAATATGCAAGAGAAAAATCAAGCATAATACTACTAGTACATAATACATATGTATATAGTCAAAGTTACATTTCTTAGTAATTACCAAATATAAACCACAACATCCACAAAATACACTTTTCATACAAATATTTGTTAAACCCCGTGTATAATTAAAATAATCAAACCAAATTACACCAACAATTTTATTAATGTTGATGAAGCAGATACAACAAGATACAACAAGAACAGAGAAAGATAATAAAATTGAAAAGATAAAAGGATATGCTACGATCTGAGCCGAGACGAACTCTTTCCTTATGACAAATTTGCTCCGGTATGTACCTCGGTTTGCAAAGAATTGTCTCCCATGAATTCTCGGATTACCTTTCGTAATAGTGGTACTACACTGATTCTCAACACCGCTAACTCGAACAAAGGCTTCGTAGATTTCTCTTCACTTGATGCAAGAACAGACTTATGCAGAAGAGTGATATGTATGCTATTTGTTGGTGTTGTAATTCAGTGTCTTCTTCCCATTCATGTAGCTCGCTTATATAGTAGAAGGCATGGCTGATCCAAGCCTTTGATATTCAAGATAAGTTGTTTCATCTTCACTTCATTGAATTCAAATTTTCTTCTAGAATTCTGAATTAAGTGAAGACGATCTAAGCTGTGAGCTGAGCTGAGCTTCGAACTTGAACTTAGATCATAGCCCATCAGGATGTGTATTGGGGGCCAATTAAACTTTGTATAAAAATTTAATATTGTCCTGGGCCTAGGGCCCCCAGGCCCAAAGCCAACGGTCAACGGTCTCGGCACGGGCGGGAGCGGCGCGCGGCACACACAAGGTGGCCATTTTAGCGGTAACGCCCGACCGCTAAAACCAACCCGATATCTCTCCTTCTTCTAGGAGCTTATACCACATACAACATCCTTCCCACATAAATATTAGGAACTGTTTCTCTCAACTCCCAATGTGGTTTACAAGTTGAAACTTTCCAACTTCCACTTCAAACATTAGTTCTTTCAACCACCCGACTTTAAGCGTTAATTTCTCATTCACTCGTTATCCGAATTGAATGATTCCAAATCCTGAATTCATCTACGACTCACGTAGTTTTCAGAATTAACAAAACATTATATATATTCTATACAAGAATATATCCGAATTACGCTTACAAAGTCACTGAATAAAATGATTATAAAATCATTTTTAATTCACTTTTAATTCAATTCCTCATTTTCTCCAACAATATTTCCCGTCTTTGTGTACTCCACGTCTTGCTCACAATCTTCAAAAATCTTGGAACTTCGGTGAATTCACAAAATTACATGCAACTTGATCACGAGTATGTACATACTTCGGTTCCACGTCCTTGTTAGTAATGTGTTCTCTAGTGAAATGAACGATATTGTGTCTATATATATGCTTATTTCTATCATGGAACACGGGATCTTTGAACTTCGATAGCTTCATAATAATACATGCAACTTGATCATGAATCTTTATCTACTTGAGTTCCACATCCTTATTAGCAATGTTTTTTTTTAATAATGAAATGAACATTGTGTCTATATTTTTGTTTTGATCATAGAACACGGGATTCTTCGCAAGTTTTTGTGTTGATCTTCACACTTGAAACTAATCTATATGTATCGATCTCAAACTTTACTAGTTGTTCCTTCATTTTTTCATAGGAGGCAACTCATATGACTAGTATCAACCTATGTGGTCTCCTACAACAATCACTTCCCCAAAAACTGAGGCTTTCATAAAACTCCACAGACAGCAGAGGCTTATAAGTCAAGGTTAACATTTCAACTTTGAGAAGAATTTATATATATATATGTCTTCCCTCCCCTCCCCTCCACACAACACACTCTCCCCCCTCCCTCCCCCCAAAATCCCAATTTTCTTTTTATGCATGGAAATGGTATGTTGCAATAAGATTTAGAGATCACTACTCACCATCTAGTCATATAAGTGCAAACAAATTTTATAATAAAACCGTTGTAAGATTCATTGTAAGATTGTTACATGTATGATACATATTTATTTTCATTCTTTAATTTTCATCATGTACACACTTGCTATGTCAAAAGGATTAAAAATGAAAAAAAAAAAAAAAAAAAAAGATTTATGTCACTTATTATAACATTCATTTAACGATTGTATTCTAAAATTTTTCTATCAAGATCTCGTTTCTATATAGAGGGTTTTTTTTTTCTTCGTCAAAAAATACTAGATTATCAAAGGAATCACTCTAGATTTTCGAAAAAGGAGTATGTGTCTGTTCAACGATTTTTACTTTCTTCGTTCCCAATTTTCAGATTGACGAGCTCAGAGATGTGATCCCAAGGTGTGTCGTAACAATACTAATGACTCATTTATCTAAAACGTATTTGTTTTTGGAAAGATATATATGGGTATATTATTAAAGATATTGTAGATACTATTACACGATTTTATTTGATTCATTCACACCTTGTAATTATTGTGATTGATATGATAGTTATTGTACTTGATAGTCTAGAGATACTCTCTCATTGTATAAATACTTACTATGTACAGTAATACAACACTGTCATTCTCCAAACTCTTTCATGGTAGCAGAGCCAACATAATTTTATTTTATTTTCCTCTATTTTCTCTCGGCCTCACCCTTCCACTCCACTATGTCTTCCACGTCTGAGATCATCTCCCCCGCTACAGGCACCATTGGCTCCACTCTCCCCGCCCTTGTACCACTCAATTCGGGAGTTCAAGCTCCCATCAAGCTCACTGGAGAAAATTATACGATCTGGGAAATCCAATTCCGATCCCTGCTTTTCGGTTATGATCTTTTTGGTTACGTTGACGGCTCTAAACCATAACCACTAGCCACCATCACCGTTAATGGCTCCACCACGCCCAATCCAGCACACAGCCATTGGTACCGCCAGGACCAACTGATACTCAATGCCCTCGATCGGCTCCTCGTCCCACTCTTGTTCTCACCAATTCATGCTCCGGAAAGCTCTCGGGATGTATGGAATACGTTGAAGCAGATCTACGCTACACCATCTCGGGGATGCGTCAAGAAAATCAAAGACACCCTTAAACGAACTCTGAAAGGTACAATGTCTATCACTGATTATTTACAGGTTATGCGCAACAAATCTAATGAGCTCGCCCTCCTCAGCAAACCAATGGACCCCGAGGACCTCATCGACGTTATTCTGGATAATCTGGGCGATGAATACGCCGACCTAGTTCATGCCGTTCAAGCTCGTGACTCCTTCATCACCATTGAAGAGCTCCACGAAAAATTGCTGAATTTTGATGCTTCTCGTCGTCATGCTGCCACTCCTATTCCATCTGTTGTTGCCCATGCTGCTTTCCGACCCCCATCTCCGGCACGACCTCCCCGCAACGCAGGTTACACAGGTAATTCGGGCAATGCCGCCCGCCCTCCAGCCAAGCCATATCAAGGGAAATGCCAAATGTGTCGTGTGCCGGGACATAGTGCTCTTTTTGTCCGAATTTTCAATTCACCCGGTTCTTCGGATCTCCCACTCCCGCCCACCACACCCATGGCGCCCCACCGCCCATAAGCCCACCTTGCCGTAAGCTCTGAGCAGGTACACCCCTCCCCATGGCTCTTTGACAGTGGTGCATCGCACCATGTTACCAATGATCTCCAAAACATTTCTCTTCACTCGCCCTACTCCGGCTCCGACGACCTTATGATTGGCGATGGTACTTCTCTTTCCTTTACTCATACTGGCTCATCCAAACTCCCTCCCTCGAATTTAAATTAGTTTTACACTTCGTGATGTTTTATATGTGCTGAATATATCTCGTAATTTACTATCGATTTCTAAGTTTTGTCAAACTAATCATGTCTCTATTGAATTTTTTTTGGACTTTTTTCATGTTAAGGAGATTCCCATGGGTACGTGCCTTCAGACGGGACCCGCTAAGGATGGACTCTACACCTAGCCTACAACACCTCTTCTCGCCTTTGCTGCCTCCACCGCCTCTCGGGATACTTGGCACTCCCGCCTTGGGCACCCTGCCCCCTATTTTTCATTCTATTAGTAACATTGCAGATTTACTTTTTTCAAATAATGTGCTTTCTGAACACTGTGATGCTTGTTTTTCGAATAAAAGTCATAAGATTCCGCTTGGTTTATCCACTTTACGCTCCGTGACGTCCACTTGAAATTTTGCTTTCGATATTTGGACCTCCCCATTTATGGCATTGTTGGCTCTAAATATTATGTGATTTTCGTTGACCATTTCACTAAGTATATATGGTTTTACCCGCCACACGTAAAATGATATCGCAACAATTTTTCCACACTTTAAAAACCTTGTTGAAAAATATTTTGACACTACTATAAAAGTCCTTTACTCGGAAAATAGCACTGAATTTATTGGTCTCCGTCCTTTCCTCGCGTCACATGGGATTTCCCACTTCACATCACCACCTCACACACTCGAACATAACGGTTATTCAGAACGCCGTCATCTACACATCGTCGAAACATGCTTAGCCCTCTTAACGCACGCGTCTATGCCCACCTCATACTGGCCCTATGCCTTTGCCACCGCCGTGTATCTCATTAATCGACTCCCCACTCCCACTCTCCAAATGACCTCTCCATTTACCAAGATATTTGGTCACTCGCAACTCATCGCATTTTCACCCCCGCCATGTAAAATTTGTGGAAAATGTTTTCCTCTTCGATCCACCACTACCTCCCACCCGAACCGCATTCTCCTCCATGATTGGATCCCCGACCCACCTCATGTTCCTCTTCACCCTCTCCCTCCATAGACCCCCACCCCCATCCGTACTCCAACTCCCATCCTATGACTACTCGGGCTAAAAATAATATCTCCAAACCCATTCAAAAACTCCTCCTCAAAGACTCCTCTCCCCACTCGAACTCGAACCCACCTCTCTCCCAAGACCTTGCCTCTCATCTTGGAAATCAGCCATGCAACTCAAGTACGATGCCCTTGTCAAGAATAACACGTGGGACCTTGTCTTGCCGATCCCTCTTTCATTATTATGGGTTGTCGATGGGTTTACCGCACTAAATATCTTGCAGATGGTTCTTTATATCGCTACAAAACTCGACTCGTTGCTAAAGTGTTTCACCAACGACCGGGTGTTGACTACTTTGAGGCTTCCAGCCCGGTGGTCAAACCCACCACTATTCGGGTTCTCCTTACGCTTGCCACTTGCCATGGATGGCCTCTTCACCAGCTCGATATTAATAATGCCTTTTTGCAGGGTTCTCTATCTGAGACAGTTTATATGCAGCAGCCACTTGGCTTCTCTGATGCCACGCATCCGATTAAGTTTTCCGCCTCAACAAGGAGTTGTATGGCCTCAAGCAGGCCCCTCATGCCCTGTATTCTGTGCTTCGCTCGTATCTTATTTCTGCAGGTTTCAGGAATGCTCACGTCGATGCCTCTCTTTTTTTATATTTCAAGATGGTCCCACTTCTCTCTATGCCCTCGTCTTCATGGATGATATTATTGTTACTGGCTCTAAGCCGGACGTGGTTCAATCATTTATTGACAAACTTGGCACTCGGTTTTCTATCAATGATCTCGGCCAGCTAACATATTTCCCTGGTATTGAGGTTCTTCCCATATCCGATGGCCTTCTGTTATCTCAACGAAAGTACATACTCGAGATTCTGGCAAAGACACGCATGGACAAGGCCAATTCGGTCTCTACTCCGCTACCCTCAGACATTTCCGCCCTTACCCCAACCTCTATACCACGCTTTCTGATGCTACTCTATTCCGCAGTGTAGTTGGCAGCCTTCAATACTTATTATTCACGCATCCCGACATCGCATTCGCTGTCAACAAACTTGCCCAATTCATCCATGCCCCTATGGATATACATTGGTCCTTTGTTAAATGCCTTCTCCGGTATCTCGTTGGCACGATTGATCATGGTTGGCAATTTTTTTGCGATTCTCCTCTTGTTCTACTTGCTTTTTCGGATGCCGACTGGGGCGGAAATAGACCGGATTGCACATATACCAGAGCTTATGTTGTCTTTTTGGGTCGCAATGCCATTTCTTGGAACTCCAAAAAGCAAAGAATTGTAGCCCGCTCGTCTACAGAAGCTGAATACAAGTTTGTTGCCGATACAGTTGTTGAACTCAAGTGGTTATTATTTCTCCTCCAGGATGTTGGTTTTTCTTCCTCTCACGTCCCGGTTGTTTATTGTGATAATCTTGGCGCTACTCAAAGCCTTGATTAACGTTCCAGTGATTAGAAATTTAGAACACAACCCCCATTATATAAAGGGGTGAGGTCTATTTATATATTATACCAAACCAAACACCTCATTTTACTGCAATTAAGTTTATTTTGTTTAGGTTTAATTTAATTTTGATATGGCTCTTAGACATGAAGGTGGTTGTCTTTTGATTTTCATCTTGTGTTTAACAGTTGTAATGCCATGGCCTGGAATATTACTAGTCCAAGGAAACCCGAACTACAGAGATGCCTTAGCCAAATCCATCTTGTTTTTTCAAGGCCAGAGGTCCGGTAGACTTCCCGGTAACCAACAGATCACTTGGAGGTTCAATTCCGGTCTTTCTGATGGTTATCTTGCTCGTGTACGTATACTTTTGTCTAGTAACAAGTCTCGTATATAAGTGTTACCTACATAACATTACGTCTGATATGTACTGTTAAACCTCGATAAATGAATACCCTCAGAAGACCAGGAAAAAATATTCATTTAAGCGAAGTTATTCATTTATCGAATATTATTTTAAACCATTTTGCCAAGCCGGGATCAAGAAAATTATTCATTTGGTGAGATTATTCATTTATCGGCGCTTTAATCAGATATGATTTCTTGTTTTGTGTTGACTTAACCGGAGGTTATTATGATCTTGAGACAATGTTAAGTTCAATTTCCTATGGCATTTTCGACCACAATGCTATCATGGGGTGTATTAGAATATGGCGGAAAAATGGGTCCTGAATTGCAAAACACGAGGGTCTGCTATCCGTGGGCCACGGACTACCTTATCAAGTGTGCTACAGCCACACCGGGGAGGCTTGGATGAATTGGGCAAGTTTGGGAGGTGGAATCTGTCTTGGAGAAGAGAGTTGAGGGGGAGGGATTGCGGAGAATTTCATCTTCTATCTTTGATTCTTTCAGGTGTGATTTTTTCTCTCGATCGTCGCGATTTAATGGTGTGGAATCTCAGCCATGATTCCTCATTCTCGATTCAAGCACTAGGAGTTTGTGTCGAGGAGGCTGTTTCTATGTCACCAAGAAATATTGCTGCCCCTTTTTCTAATTATATTGCATAAATACCCATGTCTACGCATACTAACCAAATAATTAATACATTGTAACAAAACATTATATTATTATATTATTATTCATTTATACACGGTTTTTATCGGCACCACAGATTTTCTATTGGCACCTTTTAATTTATTATTTTTCATCTACTTCACCATCACCTCAAATTGCTTTTCGGCACCACGGTACGCGCGTCCGATTCGCTGACTTTTTTTCCGCTAACGACGTCAATGAGTCTGACGTTTTTCACCCATGATACATTTATAACTATAATATTAGTGCCATTGATATTGGTATTGAAAACCAACGTCAGTGTCAGTGACGTCCGAATCAAAAAACGTCAGTGACACATACGTTGTGTTGCATAAAAATAATAAAAATATTATAATGGTGCCAACAATAATTTTAAAAATGTCTGAAATAAGGGTGTCAATTGAAGGTAAAACAGCTTGGGCATCTTCTCTTAATTTGATTTGTTATTATTTTGTTCTATTTTGGAAATCTCTGTTTGTAATGGTTGGATAGTCTAGCTTGGCTTTTTCCTTGGTCTTCTGGACCTTTTTTTTAACACTTTTTAGCATCTTAGTGATCTATGAAAAATTCTTGGCCGTTAAAAAAAATGTAGTATAGTCTGTTGATTACAAGTGTCACCATATCATGAATAATGGTCGAAATTGGCAGCACATGTACTAGCTGGTATTGAGAAAAGGATGTTTGAACTATTTTGGAAGAAAAGATTAGGCACAACTAATTATTCAAATCATGATATATTATATTATTTTAAATCGTAATTATATAGAATTTATATACTGTTATGAATTCTAAATTTTTTATTTTTTATTTTGAAGAAAAAATGAATTTTATTAAGCCAAATCCGTAATAACGGCAAAAATTACATCGTTTTTTTTTTTTTTTGTTTTTGAACAGCAAGCATAATATTATTAAAACTCCAGCAAGAAGCTGGAGATAAAAAGAGAAGAGGATTTAGAGTAAAAGTTACAAAGTTCATCCAAGACCCAGCTGAAGACACATAGTAAAAACAAAGACAAAGGAGACAAGTACAAAAGCATCAGGCACATCAGAACATCACCACGTAGACCAAGTAGACTGAAAAACCGCAGCAAATTAACTTGTAGGCACCACACTTTGCGCAAAAGTATTGCACGGTCTTCCAAACAAGCATGCCATTCCCGTGCCAATTCTTGCATCTACCTTCAATCCATTCAAAGGTACGGGGGCTGCGTTTCTTGAACAAGAGCAACCACGTTAGTTTCTTTTTCTCGAAAAATAATCGCATTCCGTTGCAACCATAAGCACCACAGGGTTGAGCGTTTTACGGCATCCCAAATCCAAGTTTTTTTACAAATTTTTATTGACGAAGGCACAAATCACAAAATGATTCCTTGTTAAGAGGCAGAGAGCCTGGCAAGTTCCACCACAGAAGCACTCTCTTCCACATATCTTAGGCCACCGGGCAGATATTACATCATGAGGAGGGGCTATACCCCAAACAACACGACCAATATGACCTAGTACTTGCCTAGCCAATAAGTGCGCCGGGAAATTACCCGTCCGCTTGACAAAGGAAAAGGAGGTAGAAACAAAAGATGGCAAAAGGGCAAGACAGTCTCGCTCTAAGCGAGACAGATAAATCATCCGACCGCTACGGGAGTGCTTGAACACGTGGCAAACAATCAGTATCAAAGGTGGCCGCAGAAAGACCCAAACGAATAGCCTCTTCCATCGCCAACCGAATTTCCTGCATCTCCAGAGTCTCAGGACTTATGCCAAGGTCAAAGTGAAATTAAAAAGAAGCTATAATCGAGCCGAGCGCATCCCTGAAGATCAGACCAACTCTGGAACCTGAGTCCATGAACGAGGCGTCAGAATTAAATTTCCAACGACCCACATGAGGTGCACTCCATATGACTGGATGAGCGAGGCCCTCAGACCCGATATGAGAAGAGCCCATGGCCTGTCGAAACTCCACTGCACAGTTAAGGAGGTGGAAACCACACGTGATACATAAATAAAAACATCATAAAAAACTGCACTGCATCGGGCCTTCCAGAGGTTCCAGAATAGCAGACAAAAGGTAGAAACCTCGTCCAAAGTGTAACGCGCTATCACCATTTCAAAAAACTCCTCGAAGTTCGACCCTTGACGTCAAAATACTGGGTGTTCAGTCTAACCGGCAGTGTACCGGGTCAACTGTAGCCTAGCTGGTGAGTCAAGGTCGTATCCCACAAGGAGTGTGTTGGTTAACCACCGATTAGATTCATAATTTTGATCCAAGTCGCAATTTGTGCATGAAATAAGTGATACTTAATATAACTAAACTCAACTGGAAATGGGACTAACCAAGACAATGCATTGATCCGATGGACTCTTAAGTGATTATGATAGAGTTGGTTACCTACCTTCCTTCCTAAGATGTTCAAGAGTGTAGACCGGTGTGTTCCTAACCTAGAAATCCCCCTTCTTTTGAATGCATGAGATCACTCTATGCCTCCTCCTTGACTTAGGTATCCTAAATCTGATGATTCAACATGATATGCACTTGAACACAAGCCGAAGCTACCCTCGGATAAGAAACCGAATTCCACTTAAGGTCGGTTTTACCTTCCGATTCTTCTACTCTTATCCCACACTCAATATACCCTTTCGGTCTCCATCAAGTGTGTGTGTGCAAGCTAGGGTTAATTACTTCCTAGATTTCTAACAACAATATCAAGTAAAAGAAGGTTCAACACTACAAGAAACTCATATGCAATTCTACCAACTCATTCACAATCAAAAGAATCCACCTTCACTTCACATTATCTTGGCTAGTGTGAAACTAGCCACTCATAATTATGAGCTCAACCATGTCAAGGTTAGTGTTCATAACCATAAGAACAATTAAATCAAATTAAAGGCTAAGAATTATACCAATCACAAGCTATCAACTTGAAAAAGGAAAACTTGCATTCAATCTTCAAAATCTCCAATGGAGAGAGTGTATCCCAAAAGAAACAACTTCTTCAAATGGAATGTATTCAAGACATCAAACAAGAATTCTTAATGTTTACACTTGCAATTTAAGAGCTAAAGTTATGGTGATTTTGGCTAGATGAGCCTTGAAAGTGGAAGTGCCTTCAAGATGGAGAAAAGTGTGTTTTTTTAGCCCCCTTTCAAATGAAGTCGAAAATAAGCTTAAAAACTTGAAATCCGGATCTTTCGGCATCCGCCGACTGTGCACTCGGCATGCGCCAACTTTTGACTAGTAGTTGGATGTGTCAGACTCATTAATCTTCGCCATTTTCTCATTCTCAATCACAAAATCCGCGCCCACCGATCGTGCACTCGGCGTACGCCGATATTCTACTCTTAGATTGATTCTCTAACTTCTGCAACACAAAAACCTCTCTAAAGCTCGATGGGTTGTTCCAAGATCTTCCAAAACTCGCATCTAACCTGGGTATCTGCAAAACAAAACCAAAAAACGATGCCCCGCATAATTCCGATAACAAAAAGTGGCATAAAAGCCTAAAAATATGGGATTGGATACTCAAAACTTATACAACTTTTTATCTATTTCGTCACATAATTGCAAGAATTTGATATAAAAGTGCCACTAAAAGCTTAAGAATTGGGATAAAAATGCATCATTCGGTTGACTTACATCACCCATGCTGCAACCACTGACTACCAAAAGGCGAGGCTGTCCAGATCTCTTTAGCATAATCACATTCAAAAAATACATACCGTAAGGACTGCATCTCCCTGCTACATACCAAGCAATGATCCGAACCCTTGTTGCGCTTAGAAAGCTCCTCCCCAATCGGCAAACAATCCTGCAAACACCGCCATAAGAAGTGATGAACTCGCGGCGACACACTAATTTTCCAAACATCCCACCACACTCTATCCGGCCTCGAAGACGATGACAAATGCACATAATGAGGCAATCCTCCGTGCAAGTTCAATGCGAGGAAATGATCTGACTTCACTATATACCTGCCTCTGCGGTCGTAATGCCAAATCATTTTGTCAGGGTGCGAATAGTTAGGAAATAAATCGAGTAACGCAGCGGAATTTAAAAATTGATTTCCCGATCCAGGATCGTCTCCGTTTAAACAATAAACATACAAGAGAGGGGACGGTAAAATTACCTCGCATGATCTAAAAGATCGACGCTTTGACCGTCCGATAGGAGTAGATGTGCGCGAGCCGTCCAAGTGACCGGCCTCTACCAGTAGTCCGCACGAGCACCTCACCGGAATCCCGCCAAGGATTGCTACTAGAAAAACTCGACTGCTAGGTCGACCTTTTCTCTCCTTACAATCTCTCTCTAAGAAGCTCTCTTATCTTTCACAAGAACAATTAGCTCTTGGAATTATGGTGTACAATAGAGCTAGCCAAGCCTCAAATATATAGAGCATTGGGCGCCCCATCTTATTCCCAAATTGATTGTGATTAACTTCTGTAAGATTTATGAGAGAGAAAACTTTTTCCTAATAAGATAAGGAAAATCCATTTGATCGATTTATCTCATTTAATTTAATATCTTATATTAAATATTTCCAAGATATTGTCAATGTCTAATATTGACTATCTTTATCTTATTACCATAAATCTATTTTTCCAAAATCAATTAATATCCAATATTAATATTATGGTAATCTTATTAATTAAATTGCACAATTCAAATGTATCATATACACTTTACAAATTGTGCCCCATTATTAGCCAAATTCACGTGGCCACAAATATATAATATATATATATTTAATTAATCAACATAATTTTTTGTTGTTGAAGAAAATAGTCTTTTTATTATGTCAAATCCGCAATAGCAGCGGAAATTACATCATGCGGGGGAGAAGCTCCCCAAACAACACGACCAACATGACTCAACCCATGCCTAGCCAATAAATGTGCCAGAAAATTGCCCGTGCGCTTGACAAAAGTAAAAGAAGAGGAAACAAAGGACGACAAAAGTGCAAGACAGTCTTGCGCTAAACAGCTGAAGACAGACAAATCATCCGACGGTCGTAGTAAGGGTTGAACACATGGAAAACATCAGTCTCAAAGATAACGGCAGAAAGTCCCAAACGAATAGCCTCCTCCATTGCCAATAGGATCGCCTGCATCTCCAGAGTCTCAGGGCTTATACCAGGGTCGAGATGAAACGAAAAGGTAGCTATAATCGAGCCGAGTGTGTCTCTGAAAATCATCCCTACACCAGAACTTGAATTAGTGATAGAAGCATCTGAATTACATTTCCAAGTACCTATAGGAGGTACACTCCATATGACTAGGTGGAAAAACCCCTCGGATACCGTGCTTGAAGCGCACATGGACGTACGATACTCCATTGCCCCTGCTAAGGATGCAGAGACCACATGGGATACATAAATAGGCTCATCATCAAAAACCGCGCTACATCGGGCTTTCTAGAGGTTCCAGAGAAGCAGACAAAAGGAGGAAACCTCATCCGGAGTGTAACGCGCTTCCAGTGCACCAAAAGATTCCTTAAAACTCGATCCATGCTGAATCCGCTGACTACCAAAAGGCGAAGCTTCCCAGATCACCCTAGCATAATCACAATCGAAAAGGACATGGCGTAAGGACTCCATCTCTCTGCCACATGCCAAACAAATTCCCGAGCCCATATTGCGCTTGACAAGTTGCTCCCCAATCGGCAAACAGTTTTGTAGGCATCGCCATAAGAAATGATGAACACGCGGTGGCACACTGAGTTTCCAAATATCCCGCCATACTCTGTCCGGCCCTGAAGACGATGATGCCCGTGCCGAATCAGGCAATCCACCATACAAGCTCAATGCCAAAAAATAGCCTGACTTCACAGTATATCTGCCCCATCGATCATTATGCCAAAACAACTTATCCGGATGCGAGCCACCTGCAATTGGAGTCTGAATGATGGTTTCCACCTCCTAAGTTTGGAACTCCTGCTTGAGGAGAGGCAAGTTCCACTGCCTAGTACCTGGCAAAAGCAAGTCCTGAACCTTACTATCTGTGGGCAATGAATGTGATGAATGAGCTAACCGAAAGGATGGTGGCTTAGAGACCCAAGCATCATGAAAGACATAGACCGAATTCCTATCTCCGATTCACCACCGGAGCCCCTGCATTAACATATCTCTACCTTCCAGTAAGCTCCTCCATAGAAAAGATGGTCTGCTCCCCAACCTGCTGCCATAATCGTAGTACCCGGGTGGTACTTCGCATTCAGTACTCGACTCGCAAGGGCGATGGGACAAGTGAGAAATCGCCATGAATGCTTAGCCAATAAGGCTAAATTAAAACACTCCAGGTTACAGAATCCTAGGCCCCCAAGATTTTTGGGCAGGCAGCAAGTGTCCCAGTTTCTCCAGTGCACCTTCCGTTTGGCCTCTGTGTCCCCCCCAGAAGAAGCCACGAATGCATTTCTCAATCTGTTGGACTAGTGTGGTAGGGATCTTGAAAAACTGCATAATGAACGTAGGTATAGCTCATAGGCTGGATTTAATCAGAACCTCTTTCCCAGCGGGGGAGAGGAGCTTATCCTTCCATCCTGACAATTTTTTCCACACATTCTCTCGGAGAAAATCAAAAACCTACCGTTTATTCCTTCCAATGACAAATGGCATACCCAAGTATTTACCCGTACCCGTCCCTATCGGAATCTGAAGAAAGTCCGATATATACTCCTTGTCCTCCTGCCGAATTGCCCTGCTGAAGTATAAACTGGACTTATGAAAATTTATGGCTTGACCGGAGAGCAACCCATACTGATTAAAAAGGCCCATCAAAGTCTCCAATGCTCCATCCATGTATTCAAAAAATAGCATGCTGTCATCGGCAAAAAGCAAGTGTGAAACCTGAACTTGTGTCTGCCTACCAAACGAGATACCCCGAAGCAACCCACCTCGCACCGCCCGATCTAATAAAGCTGTCAACCCCTCAGCACATATGATAAAAAAGAACAGGGAGAGAGGATCTCCCTGCCGAATCCCCCGAGTTGGGACAATCCGAGGGCCGGGTCTCCTATTAACAAGAGCCCGGTAAGTAACAGACAAAACACACCTTCACAGCAAATCAACAAAAGCCCCTGGGAAACGCATCTGGTGCATAACTTCCCAGAGATAATTCCATTCAACCCGGTCGAAAGCTTTGGCCATGTCAAGTTTGATAGCTGCATGATTATGACAACCAGGTGCCCCCACCTTCATGGAATGAAATGCCTCAAAAGCAACGATGGTATTATCTGTGATCAATCTGCCTGAAATAAAAGCACTCTGGTTACCCAAGATAACATTATTAATAACCTGCTTAAGCCTGTTGGCAATTTATACGTCGAATTACATAGTGCAATAGGCCTCAACTCAGCTACCCGCGTGGGAGATGCCACCTTAGGTACCAATGTAATGTAAGTCTCACACAGCGAGCCTGGATTCTTGCCCTCGTTGAGGATAGCTAAAATCACCTGCAATATCTCAGAACCAATCACATGCCAATATTTTTGGAGAAAAATACATGCATACCATCTGGGCCAGGAGCCTTTCTACCAGGGAGCTGCTTAAGTGCACGAAGAACCTCCGCCTCCGTAAAGGGTTCATTGAGACGATGAATCTGAATATCCGCCAAGGTGGAAAATTCCAGTCCCGTGAAGTCCTGCATTGGCGGCTGCGACAAGGAAAAAATATCCGTGAAATATCGAAAAACTACCCCTTCAAGGTCTTGCTGCTCAGTCAACGCCACCCCTTCCTCATCAAATAGAAGATCAATAGTGTTTCTGGCTCTACGGCTGGTCGCTTTATGATGAAAGTATCTATTGTTTCTGTCCATACCCGTCAGGTAGTCACTGCGCCCTCGCTGTCTCCAATAGTCTTCATCAAACGTATATAGGTGGTCCAACTCCTTAAGCGGTCTCTCTCAGCCTCTATAGTGTAGTCCGGTGCCTCACAAAACAAACGAAGCTCTTCCTCTTTAGCCGCAATACTCTTAGAAATATTACCATGCTTCTGGAGACTCCAACTCTTAAGGTCTCGTCCCAGGTCCAAAATATGCCGAGATAAAGAATCAGGATCCACAGCCACAGAAGCCTGCCACCCCCCTGCATTTTTTCCTCGAACTCATCATCCCTAATCCAGAAGGGGTCATAGCGAGGGACAAAATACAACTTGACTTTGCCCCGACAAAAAGGATTAATCTCAAAGAGCAAGATCGGCGCGTGATCTGAACGTGAACAGGACAAGTGGTACACGCGATGGTTCGGATATAGGGTCTGCCACCCAATGTTGCTCACACCCCTGTCCAGACGAACCCAAGTTGGTCGTGTCTCTCGCTTATTACACCAAGTGAAAGGAGCTCCAAAATAACCAAGGTCAGACAAGCCACAATCCGTCAAGGCCACCCGGAAAGGCAAACCATCTGAGAAATAGGCCGGAGACGCAGCCCTTCCTGTTCGGACTTCCGGAGATCTCATTGAAATCACCCGCCACTATCCAAAGCAACCGATGAGAATCATGCAACCGACGAAGCAACTGTTAGGAAATCTACGCGGGAACGCAGCGGAATTCAAAAATTTATTTCCTATCGACCCAAGATCGACTTCGTTTAAGCAATAAACAAATAGATAGTAGACGGTGGTTACCTTGGTTGATCTAAAAGATCGACGCTTTGACCGTCTAAGGAGAGTAGTTCTGCATAGAGCCGCCCAAGTGTTCGGCCTCTACCGCTAGTCCACACGAACACGACCACTGGAATCCCATCATTGATTGCTATTGGAAAACTCCGGTTGCTAGACCGGCCCTTTTCCCTCTCTCCAACTCTCTATAGGATGCTCTACATCTTACACAAGAACTATTAGTTCTTGGAATTGTGTTAATAAAAAAGCTTGACACCCACCTCTTATTTATAGTAGAAGTGGCGCCCCAAACAACTTGTGGAGGAGAAGAAAACCTTTTCCCAACAAAATAAGGAAAATATAATTGATTGATTTATCTCATTTATTATAATATCTTATATCAAATAAACCTAGGATATTGTCAATATCTTATATTGAATATTTCCAAGATATTGTCAATATCTAATATTGACTATCTTTATTTTATTACCATAAATCAATTTACACATGTGTATATATCACATATATATTACACACATAAATCTATATAAATACATTGGAAATAATCATGCACATGCATATCAATTATGCATCACACGCTGGGAGCCCAAATATATGAATATTAATATCTAATATTAATATATGGTAATACTATTAATTAAATTGCACAATCCAAAGTGTATCTTATACATATTAAATGTAGCGCCCCTTTGGCCAACAAATTGGCTTCGGAATATTCTTTAATTAATATAATATTATTAACATCTTGTATTTAATTTATTCATAATAAATAAATACCACAATATTAATTTACCACTATAACCTTTATAGTCTCGAGATAAACTTTCCTTATTTGGTTATCATCTATAACCACATTTTAATCCGGCTAGATGTTCATATGTGTGTGACGGATAGGCTTCCGAATATGTTGGCCGTAGACACAAAGTGCAAATTACGAAAATGCCCTTCATGCCTAACGATCACGGGATAGCGTCTAGCAACACACCGTGACCCCAATCATCGGAAGAGTCAAATGCAATGAATACTACCTTTCATGTGAAACAGTTACCGTGTAACTTACAATCCTATCGCTGTAATAATATCCATACGGTCGTTAGTCGAGTGTCAAAGCATCAACGACCGTATCTTATAATCTGGATATCATGCTCTCTCGAAGTAACTCGTTTACTCCCACTTTGCAAAGATTCACGAGAGTAAGACATTCCTTATAAGAAGGCCATTTCGGATATTCGATCCCAATCATAGGATACGTGATTCCCGGACGACCAATCATGTATACTCCGCATGCTTCAATATCATACCCAATCACTACCGCATGATCGCCCCGTGGCTAGGGGAAACCTCAATAGTGTCAAAGCATGACAATCCACACCGTGATGCCATGAAGACTCCGGTCCAAAGGATAATTACACAACCGCCACATAGTGTGACACTTATCCGTGTAAGTGGGTCAGTCTAACGTACGCATTCTCTAATACACGTCCACGTACAGTCCAAGTGTCTCTACACTTCGATAGACGAGATCTATCCCTGCCCTAAAGACAGAAGACATCTAATACGTGCTAGCCTGTTCATACTATCAATGCCCTGTTTAATAGTACATTAGCCTAGAGACATTTAAGTATCAAACTTATTAAAGTGATTAGAGATCTCATCAACCATAATTGCCTATCATGGTTTCTCTATCACAGTTTAATACTAAGGACGTTATCATATAACAATTCATAATCGGTTCTTTAAAAGAACATATATATGACAACAGAAAAGCCATTTAATATATGTATAAACATAAAGAAATAGTAGAAATGATCCGACCGGTCGGATCCGGTCCAACCCGATTGGGTTTGAGACCTTATTCCAACAATCTCCCACTTGGCCTAAAACCAATCACTCGTACACACAAGACCAAGTTGAAACACAAGAATCTTATGCAATACTACTTAACCACTCTCCGACCTTAAACGGATCGCTATCCATGTGGACTCAAACTATCTTCATATCATGTTCCAAATGACCAAGTCAAAGGAACCGCCTCAACACACACACACGAATCTCTGACGAGACCACGGTCCTTGCTTCAAGCAATAAATCCACTTACTATATCAGGCTATATAGAAAAGGTGGAAGAACCGTACAAGGTTCAAGAATGAACCTTCAGATCCATGTCTTTGCTCCCGCTAGCGCTCTAAGGCACTACTGTTTTGGCTAAGTTGTAGAGTTTACTGAGTGACCCATAGGCAAGAACATTTCCAGACTCAACTGTTCGGTAAAAACTAGTTTTATAATTTATAAACCGAAACACCCCAAGTATAAGGATCGTAGTATAGGGTGTTTACGGGTCGTCCCTAAGGGAGTGGAATGTTTATCGGTTCAAATATAAATCTATATCAATTATGTCACAATTATCTATCTAAACTAAAGTTTGAAACTAACTAAAACCTAAACCTAAGAATTAAAACTAAAACAGGAAATAAAAACAAGCGAAAAATAAGAAAACAAAAGAGATCGGACGGCGTTCACTAAAGTGAGCAGCGTCTGAAACTAAATCTAATGGACGAAGCGTGCGCTATTGCGGACGAACGTCTGAATCTGAATCGAGCAGAAAATATGCGAAAAATCGGCAAGAAACTAGGGTTCTAAAACTAAAACTTAACTAAAGATTAAACTAATGATTCGATTAATAAACAATAAAGGAAAACACAAATGAAGCGATCAGTTCCACCTATCAACCAACAATCCAACTAGGCGGTGATTAAAAAGACATAGTTTTTAGTAGTGATTTATTCACGAATTCAATCAAATATCTTTAATCAAATTCCTAAGGTTTCGTTTATCTTTTCAAATAAACTAAACATGCAATCAACACGAAATCACGAGATTGTTTCCAAACTCTTACTCAACTAATCATGCATAATCTCTTAAAACACAATTAGATGCATTACTTGAACGAAATAAAACTTAAACCAATATATTTTCATACATAGATCCAAGCATATAGATATAGATAAATCGTTTCATCAAATCGTTAATTCCAACAAAACATGATCAATACAAAACAGCATCCAAAGTGATGAAAAACTATAAATTAAACTCACTAACATAAAGCATCGAACTCTAGTTTGGTTGTGTTGTTGATAAGCTTCCTCCGTCGACTCACCGCATGAGGTTTCTAGCCAACAATCATGTTGAAGATGATTCTTTGGATTGGAGAAATTCATCTCTGTGTAAAAGGCTTGTGGCGCAGCTTTTGGTGTAAAATGCGATCTCAATTATGTGGTATATGAATTAGGGTTGGGGCTGCCGCTTTATTTATAGGAATTTGATGTCGGCTAGGGTTAAGTCGGCCTTGAACGCCCGTCTGGTCTCGTGGACGCCCGTCCAGAATGCCTGGACGCTGAGTTAAACGCTCGTTCATCCTCCGTCTGAACTCTCTGAATGTAAAATACGATTACGGGCCTTTGCATGGGCGCCGATTCATACGGGCCTTTCGTTTAAGATCGATGAGACGCCCGTTTGAATCTGCGAGAGATCGGATCTCTTCATCTTTATCCAATTTCTTCAAGTCAATTCCAACTCTATCTCTTATAATTCGACTTGAGCTTCATTTATCCTCATTATATGCATGAAAATTAACACCTACATGATAAATAAACAATGCAAAAACGTAATAAAACTCAACTAATAATAATTCCATTAAATTAACACTTAAAATCATCAATTTTGCATACAACCCTCTTAAAATCATCTTTATTAAATAATTACACTTAAACCCTTAATTCTCATGTAAATTATGCAAATGTGGGGAAAATAATAATGAAATAAACCTTTAATAATCATATAAATATGGCCTTAACAACTCCCCCACACTTAACTTTTTGTACGTCCTCGGACAAAACAATCAAAACTATAGCTCAACTTTATAAATAATCCACATAGATCTCTAACTCACGTAACAAAAGATACAACAACTATAGCAAATGATACCAACACAGAGATAGATTCAGTGTAAGTGTGACAAGCCGTTCTCAATCTTAACAAGCCTTTCAAAGAAATATCCTTTCAAAAATCCAATGACTATCCTAGGTATGAAGCGATTGTAATAGCTTCACTCAAGCCTTCCCACGCACTCAGTAGGATAATCCCCACGACATATCATGCGGTTCTCACTGAGTATAAGATCCATGATAACAAAGACTTCACTTTATTTTTATTCATCATTTCCAAAATTTTCAAATTTGACGCATATCGAATGAGCTCTTACCCATCATAGTAGAATAGGATGTTTCGTGATAACACCCTACCTTACTCAAATCATAAGGTATCTTCTTCTACTGCTATGTGAGCTTTTGGTCATCATAGTGGTATAGGACATACGAGGTATACCTACCGCACTCAAATCATTAACCACTTCCGACAAACGTATTTATTAATAATTGCTCACTCACTTTATTCATTCACTTTTCAAAGTCATAAGTTACATCTCACCTATCACATTCAAACGTTATGATATTCACGATTACACGGTCTAACTTAGGTGTAACTATCTTGACCTTCCTAAGATAAATCATTAAAAATAATGAAAGGATATAATTCAAAAGTCATGCTTCAAAATCAAAGGCTTTAGTGAGTGAAAACGAAACTATCTCCATAAAAGTAAAACATGCTATAATTATCTCACTAAGTCACATACTATCATCGTTAGAAAACTACAACTAGCAAGCATCTAGTTCCAATTATATGCTCGAGACTCACAAAAATTTTAAATTCATGAAAATTTAACATTCACTCATATTTCAAAGGATATAGCATAAAAACATACCCAAACACCCCCACACTTAAATCACATTATGTCCTCGGAATGTGCAAATATAAAAGAAAGAAAACTCAATTGGTTTCAACGGTGGTTGTCGGATGAAAGTTAGCGGAGGTCGGCGAGCATGGATGTACCATTGCAACTTCGAAATAGACAACAACGGGCAATAATAACTCAAAACTCTGCTCAAAAGTATCTGCAACACTCGACATACCATATAATCTCGGGGTACACGGGGTATATGAGCAACACATAACACAAAACACTCACAATGAACGTAAGAGGAATAACCATCAACACAAAATCAACTAAAGTATTATTTCTAAAACAATAAAACAACCTAAGAATGAAAAAAAAACAAATAACTAGGTTGCCTCCTAGGAGCGCTCTTTTAATGTCAATAGCTTGACACAGATTCCAAAAGATCAACCCGGATCGGGCCACTTTGGTTTGACTACCGCTACCTCAGTATCAGAATCAGGAACACTGGGGCGGAAATGATTTTCACCACAACAACAAGTCAAGTGTGCTATAAGATCATTAAACTTTTCTCTCCAAACTACACTGACTCTCTTCTTCTTGTTCTTGCGCATGATAGGCATAGACATAGTGGTATGATCAGAAGTCTCAACAGAAGGTACCTTACGGGTGGATATAGGAACGTCATCATCATCTGACTCAAAGAAATAAGATGGAATCTCCTCACAAATCAGGACATCTGTACTCTCATCTCTTCTTTGGAAATAAAGAATCTCAGGCTTTTCCTTTGGTTGCCCAAAATATTTCTTAAGTCTATGACCATTCACTTTGAAAGCTTGATTACCATACCCGTTCAAAGTAATTACTCCACTTGGATTAACCTCGAGAATCTCAAAGGGACCAGACCATCTAGACTTGAGTTTACCCGGAAACAGGTGAAGTCTAGTATTATAGAGTAAAGCCATTTCACCAACTTTGAATTCTTGGTCCTTGATCTTAGCGTCATGGAGCATCTTCGTTCTTTCCTTACTAAGCTTAGCATTCTCGTATGCTCACGAGTGCAGAATTAAATCGAGCTCGTTCAACTGTAACAACCGTTTCTCCCCACAGAGTTGGCTATCAAAATTTAAGAATTTAATTGCCCAGAAAGCTCTGTGCTCAAGTTCGACAGGTAAATGACAAGCTTTGCCATAGACCATTTGGAAGGGTGACGTGCCCATCGGGGTTTTAAATGCAGTACGATAAGCCCACAACGCGTCATCCAACTTAAGACTCCAATTAGATCAATTATTGTTCACGGTCTTCTCTAAAATTCTTTTCAAGCTCTGGTTGCTTACCTCGACTTGGCCACTAGTTTGAGGATGATATGGTGTACCAATCTTATGTTTGACACCATACTTCTCAAGGATCTTGTCAAGCGGCGCATTGCAAAAGTGAGTACCTTCATCACTAATGAGTGCTCTCGGACAACCGAATCTAGCAAAGATATTCTTTTGCAAGAATTTCTTTACAACCTTGTGATCATTAGTTTGAGTAGCTATGGCCTCGACCCACTTTGAAACATAATCCACACAGACGAGGATATACTTATTACCACATGAGGATGGAAAGGGTCCCATAAAATCTATGCCCCATACATCGAAAACTTCACACTCAAGAATGGGCTTAAGTGGCATTTCCATCCGACTACTCTGCCGTCCAGTTCTCTGGCACCTATCACAACCTTTACAAAAGGCTTCTGCATCCTTAAACAGAGTCGGCCAGTAGAATCCAGCTTGAAGGATCTTTGCAACCGTCTTTGGTGTTCCATAGTGACCTCCGGTAGGACCGCTATGGCATTGTTCTAAGATATCCCACTGATCATGCTCAGGAACACACCGTCGAAGCAACCCGTCTTTACTGGACTCACGAACAAATAAGGATCTTCCCATCTGAGATATTTAAGATCGAAAAGAACTTTTCTTCTCCTCGATCGTCATATCCTCTAAATGACCACTCGCTAAATAGTTGGCGTGAGTCGACATACCACGAACCTAACCGTTTCAAGCTTCATCAATTGCTCGATCGGAAAATCAATGCCTATATCATTGTGATTTTACGCACCCTCATTACTAAGCGAGATAAATGATCACCCACAATATTCTCACTACCTTTCTTATCTTTGATCACAAGGTCAAACTCTTGTAGAATTAAAATCCATCTAAGTAACCTTGGTTTGGCATCTGCTTTATCCATAAGGTAGCGTAAAGCTTGCATGATCTGTCCATACAATCACTTGAGACCCTAGAAGATAGCTTCTAAACTTGTCAATGGCAAAGGCAACGGCTAGAATTCCTTCTCGATCGTAGTATAATTGCATTGAGCCGGGTTCAAGGTGCGACTACGCATAATAGATGGGCTGAACCTTTTATCAACTCTTTGACCTAAAACTGCGCCTACGGCGTAATTAGAGGCATCGCACATCAACTCGAAAGGCTTGGTCCAGTCAGGTGCAACTAAAATAGGGGCACTGATAAGCTTGTCTTTCAGACAATTGAAAGCTTCTTTGCACTTCGCATCGAACAAGAAATCTACATCATCTTTCAAAAGATTTGATAAAGGCTTGGCGATGGTAGAAAAGTCTCGAATAAACCGCTGTAGAAGCCAACGTGTCTAGAAAACCTCGTACCTCCTTCAACGTCTTAGGATTACGTCATCCTTTCGATGGCCGACCCTTAGCCTTATCAACTTGAATACCACATTGGACACCTTATGTCCCAAAACGATACCTTCGCTCTACTAGAAAATGGCATTTTTCCCGATTAAGCACCAGATTTTCTCAACACCTTTGTTGGAGTACCATATCTAGGTTCTTTAAGATTTCATCAAAGCTATCGCCGTAGGGAGAAGTCGTCCATGAAGACTTCCATGCATTTCTCAACAAGTCCATCAAACATGGCCAACATACACCGTTGAAAATCGCGGGTGCATTGCATGAACCGAATGGCATTCTACGAAAGCAAAAGTACCAGATGGACACGTAAACGTGGTCTTCTCTTGGTCATTGGGGTCGATGGCTATCCGGAAGTAACGGTATCCATCGAGAAAACAATAATACTTGTGACCACTCGGTCTTTCAATTAGTTGGTCAATGAAGGGTAAGGAAGTGATCTTTTGCGGTGACTTCATTCGGTCTCGATAGTCGATCTGAGACTCAGAGCTTGATCCACGAGATGTAAGGCAACTTCCTCCCCTTTTTCATTCTTTTATTTGTGATTCCACCTTCTTTGGCACAACTTGAGTAGGTGACCCACTCGCTATCGGCGATTGCATAGATGATGCCCATGTCAAGCCACTTTATCACTTCTTTCTTGACAACCTCTTGCATATGCGGATTCAGCCTTGGCGAGGTTGTCTTACCTTTTTAGCTCCTTCCTCCGTTCGGATTTATGCATGCATATGTGCAGGTGATCCTCGGATATCACCCACTTGCCAACGAGCGAGGATGTTTTTCTTAAGCACTTCTATCACCGTGCTTCTTGCTCTTTGGTCGAGTTTGAAGAAATGATCAAAGGCAATTTATCTCCATCCTTAAGAAAGATATACTTAAGGTGTTTTGGAAGCGGTTTAAGCTCTAAATCGTTAGGTGGTTGCTCAATACTAGACTTTAACGGGCCACCTTTCTCCTTATGCGCTTGAAGTGGTTGTGATGAGAACACCTCATCTTCCCGAGGCTCAACCCGAAAAGGCACTGGATCAAATCATCCATCGGAATCCTCCGGTCAACACTTGCTTCCTTTTTCTTGTGATCGATCATTTTCCTTAACTCTTAGTCTTTTAGCTCTTACGCTTAGCTCTTCCCAATCATCAACTTCCCAATGAGTAGCTTCTTTCCAAAACTCTACCTCGTCCCAACTACCCATCGAGCTTCTTCTTCACCAGGGATGAAGTCTTCTGACTTAGTTCTTTGAAATTATCGTTTGTTCTTTGGGCATCTCCATGCTTCTAACTCAATAACAGGCCCGGTGTGGCGAGTGAAGATGACTTCGTCAATGCCTACGGCTTGAAATGAATTAGAAGGTGGTCCGCGATCGGCCGGATCCTCAATGTCCAAGACTTCAAAAACACCTATCTCTGTCAACTCCTCTGCTTCTTCAAAGTAGGCATCTTTTTCGTCCTCATAGATAGCCGACAAAGCGATATTTCATCGATTATGGTTCTTTCGGGACTTGTCCTCGTGTGAAGGTGACGGATGTGTTACCGATTCTAAGAGTAATCATCCTTTGCGAGAAGTCGATGAGAGCGTTAGAAGTGTCTAAAAGGTTCGGCCTAGAATTAGAGGCATCTCCTTATCAGTGGATAGTCTAGAATAACCCGATCGGTAGGAAGACTAAATGTTCAACTTGAAGGAGCACATTAGCTACACAACCGGCTGCAGATCCGGCTAGATTTATCCACCATCTCGAAGAGAAATCGGGCGTTCGCATTCTTTTGTCTAGCCCGAGCTTCTTGCATACATTTAATGGCATCACATTAATAGAGGCCCCTGAGTCGCATAAGACATTTTCTAACAAATGGCCTTCAATCTCGCGAGGATATTGAAGGTGCGCCAGAGTCACCTCGCTTAACAAATGACTTTCTGTGAAACCATTGCGCAATCTTCTCGAAACACTTCTTGACCATCCCTGAAGCTTTCTCTTGCTCCCACAGCAATTCTTTAAGATACTTAGTACATTTAGGCATTTCAAACAATACCTCGACTAAGGGCATACTCACTTTAGTGTCCTAAGTATCCTCCTCACCCCATCATCTTGCTTGTCTTTGGCGAGGCTCTCTCCTTGCTCTTCGTGGATAAGGAAGGGCTTTATCATTCGTCGTGGCCTGATTCTTTATCGCCTCATCCTCCTTATCCTTCCATCTCACAAACTTTTCTTCCTTTTTCTTAGTCGAGTACCGCCCTTGACTTTCCTTTCTTTCCTCGTCATCGAATTATTTTCATCCTCCGAAGAATTGTCACTAAGCTCCTCATCGTTGCTTTCTTGGCATGTGGTTTCTGATTTCCCCTCCCGAACTCATGGCGTCGGGAGGGGCTACTCGTTCCGACATCTTGCCGGGTCCAAACTGTTACCACTTCTCAGCGTTACTTCATTCAACTCCTCTTCTTGCCCATACTCCCACCGAGGTGTAATGGTAGTGCAAACATTCACATCGACTTTTCGTTTCTCTCGGTATAACTCGGAAGTTTACCGTGAGTCTGCTTGCTTGGCGGTACGCCATTTGACCAACTTGTCTCTCAATTGCTTTAACACTAGTAGACAGAGTCTTCACCATGTCCACCAGACTCATCGAATTTGTGTTGAGGACACATGAGGTGGTATGATTATTGTTACGAGTTTGATTCCGACCACCTTGAGGCCTTTAGGAGTTACAGGCGGCCTTTGATAGTTCGAGTTGAAAGAATTAAATTTGAAGGGCGGTGGTAACAGCTTGATTGAAGTTTTGTCTTTGAAATCTGAATAGTTAGTTCTCGGTTGAAGTTTCGGAAGGGTTGGTTTTGATTATCCATTAAGTTTACCTCCTCCGTCATCTCGGTTCCTACCGTGCATTCCCGGATCGAAGGCAAGCGTCCTGAAGATTGGCCACCGCTTGCTTATCAATTCCATCTGAGCAACCAACAACTTTGTATCGAGATTGCTTGCAGATTACCTTCTTTCTTAACAACATTGGTCTTCACGGGAGTCGACCACATATTGTTCTTGGCGATGGTCTCGACCACTCTGTGGCGATCTCATCACCTCCCCCCTAGAAGGATCCATGAGTTTGTGGAGTCAAGATAGTCTCTATTAGGTTGAGAGACACCTCATAGAACAGTTCCGAAGAACTCATATACTGTCATATCCGTGATTTGGGCATTTCCTCATCAAAGAGATTCAATCTCTCCCAAGCTTTGCCAATAGTCTCATCCTCCAATTGCTCAAACGTAGCTATTTCCCGTTTCATCTCCATAATCTTTCTGGTGAAACCCACTTGAGAAGCGAAGGCTCTTTTGACATCATTCCAAGTATGGAGAGAATGATGTGCCAGCGATTTAAACCACCAACTTGCTTCACCTTTCAAAGCAAAAAGGAAATAGCTTCAACTTTACGATCTCGAGAATCAACACCAGGGATAATGGCACCTTCCGCATTTGTGCGAATGTGGACAAGAAGTCGTGCGGGTCTTCTTGGCAGCGATGCCATGGAAAGAGCTATTTTGGACCATTGCAACTACTCCATTTTAAGGTCAGAAATTTACTCCCCCATATCGGTGGGCGAATAGGTCTATGTCCTCGAGAAAATCTTGATTAAGATATGGAGTGTAGGGGTCTGGTTCAACCCGATTAAAATGGTTTTTAGGCGGAATTGTTGAAGTTGTTGATTTATGCCCGACTTCTTTGATTACTTTATTCTTCGCAGAGCTTGCATTTGTTGAAGGAGTAAATTTAAGCGAGCTTGGGGTCGGGATTTGGAATTGGTGGATCTTGATCCGCCATTTTGTCCAAATCGAGGAGAAGCCTTCTTCAGGATAGATCGTTCGGGCTCGGGATCAAAGATCGAAGTCCCTTCTTACTTCGGCGTTTGCATAAACCAGGAAGAAAGGAAAGGAAGAAATCAACCCTTTGGGGTTGATTAGAACAGTTTAGAAAAGATTAGATGGTTTAGAGGAGAAAAGAGAGAAAAGAGAAGAAAGAAAAGAAGTGATGATTGAGCAATGAGCGGCGTCGGTGTTAGTGGGCGTTCGTTGAAGCGAGCGCTTCGTTCGATTGAATGAGCGTTCGTTCGAAGGGCGAAATTGAGGTGGGCAGGCGTTCAAGTTGTTGAGCAGCTTCGTTGAGATATGAAAACCTAAAAACTAAGGTTACGAAATTAAAAGCGAGATAAAAAATAAAAGCGAAAAAGACTTATGGAAATAAAATCAAACAAATCTATAATTACGGAAACATATCTAAATTTGTAAAAAAAAGTAAGGAAAATAATTGAAAGAAAATCAAATAAAATAAAAGCGATTAATAAATGTAATCCTAAAATTAAAACGAAAGCGGAAAAGAAACCTACCTACGAAAAGTTTAAAAACAAGAAAAACACTAAGGCGGTAAAAAAAGCGTGTTGAAACCTTCAGGGCCAAAATGGAGGGAAAACAGTGGATTTTGACCTCGAAAACGCACTGAACGGCCTCGGCCGTTCACCACGTCGTCGGCGTCGGGCGAGCTTTCGAATTGGGGTCTGCGTTCCAAGCGGACACTTTCGAGCGAAAGTTCGACCAAAATACTCTGCGTGCTAAAAGCGACCCTTTTGAAGCGAAAAAGCGTCACATGAAGAATCCGACAACCGTTACCGACTCCCGCAGCGGCGCCAAAAACTTGTTCGGTAAAAACTAGTTTTATAATTTATAAACCGAAACACCCCAAGTATAAGGATCGTAGTATAGGGTGTTTCACGGCTCAAATCTAAGAAGTGGAATGTTTATCAGTTCAAATATAAATCTATATCAATTATGTCACAATTATCTATCTAAACTAAAGTGAAACTAACTAAAACCTAAACCTAAAATTAAAACTAAAAGCAGAAATAAAAACAAGCGAGAAAATAAGAAAACAAAAAAGGCAGACGGCGTTCACTAAAGTGAGCAGGCGTCTGAAACTAAATCTAATGGACGGCGTGCGCTGTTGCGAACGAGCGTCTGAATCTGGCTGGAGCAGAAAATATGCAGAAAATCGACAAGAAACTAGGGTTCTAAAACTAAAACTTAACTAAAGATTAAACTAATGATTGATTAATAAACAATAAAGGAAAACACAATGAGAGCGATCGGGTTCCACCTATCAACCAACAATCCAACTAGAGCGGTGATTAAAAAGACATAGTTTTTAGTAGTGATTTATTCACGAATTCAATCAAATATCTTTAATCAAATTCCTAAGGTTTAGTTTATCTTTTCAAATAAACTAAACATGCAATCAACACGAAATCACGAGATTGTTTCCAAACTCTTACTCAACTAATCATGCATAATCTCTTAAAACACAATTAGATGCATTACTTGAGCGAAATAAAAACTTAAACCAATATATTTTCATACATAGATCCAAGCATATAGATATAGATAAATCGTTTCATCAAATCGTTAATTCCAACAAAACATGATCAATACAAAACGACATCCAAAGTGATGAAAAACTATAAATTAAACTCACTAACATAAAGCATCGAACTCTCTAGTTGGTTGTGTTGTTGATAAGCTTCCTCCTTCGACTCACCGCGAGTTTCTAGCCAACAATCATGTTGAAGATGATTCTTTGGATTGGAGAAATTCATCTCTCTGTGTAAAAGGCTTGTGGCGCGGCTTTTTGGTGTAAAGTGCGATCTCAATTATGTGGTATATGAATTAGGGTTGGGGCTGCCGCTTTATTTATAGGAATTTGATGTCGGCTAGGGTTAAGTCGGCCTTGAGCGCCGTCTGGTCTCGTGGGCGCCCGTCGAGAATGCACTGGGCCGAGTAAACGCGTTCATCCTCCGTCTGAACTCTCACGAATGTAAAATCGATTACGGGCCATTGCATGGGCGCTTGATTCATACGGGCCTTTCGTTTAAGATCGATGAAGCGCCCGTTTGAGCTGGCGAGGATCGGATCTCTTCATCTTTATCCAATTTCTTCAAGCCAATTCCAACTCTATCTCTTATAATTGACTTGAGCTTCATTTATCCTCATTATATGCATGAAAATTAACACCTACATGATAAATAAACAATGCAAAAACGTAATAAAACTCAACTAATAATAATTCCATTAAATTAACACTTAAAATCATCAATTTTGCATACAACCCTCTTAAAATCATCTTTATTAAATAATTACACTTAAACCCTTAATTCTCATGTAAATTATGCAAATGTGGGGAAAATAATAATGAAATAAACCTTTAATAATCATATAAATATGGCCTTAACACTCACTGTATCACTCAAACAAAGTGACTGCAAACCCAGACTGTAGCTCCCACTCGCCTTCATAAGACTCAGGATATACGTCTGTATATCTACGTTTATTTATTTCCAAGTTTCAATAAACTAGAAACCTTTCCTTAACTTGTTTAAGGATATTCTCGACATTCACAGTTACTTTCATACTTGCTCATGACTATTCATGGACTATGAACATTCGGCATCATCTATAAGATGGTTCATGCTCGCATTAAGCGAAGAAACCTTCCATAAGCATCATCATCTTTCACCTGTCTTTGGGACCAACGTCCTAACATAGGCAGATCTCGCGATCTATGCTAAACTTCTTTTAGCATCACATCTATATAGGTAAACTATAATCTAACGGCGATTAAATCTATATTTATAGATTCTTATTTCTAAAACAGAACTGCTAATCCATGTGCTTTCACAAAGACCTTGAACTACCAAACATTAATTGGTGTGACATGGGGTGACAATTCTCGAGAGAGATATCTAATACCCTACTCAAGAATCGTAACACACTCCCACTATCCATCTTGCACATTGGGCATATCCTTCTTTTGACTAAATCAAACTCCTTTGATTATCAAACAAAGAAATCGTCTAGAAAACTTGTTTGAGTCCATAAATGGATCTCGTGGGCTTACATATCATGTTATAGATCTATGAACATCAATTTATCTGCCCAACATCTTCAACACTATCATATAGTCATGATACAAAAGTTATAACAAGTATTATCTCGAATAGGCGGGCTTAGCCTTACGGAGACATTCCTACAGGTAAGGCAGGACTAGGTTCACAACACAGTTGTCCTTTGGTAGAATCTAATTCCGGATATTATGGCTCTGGCCATATCTCTCAATCTTACCTTTTAAACATTCTTTCATAAGTCGTGAGATATTCATTCATCAAGATGAACATACCAAAGAAACCTTTTAGGCTTTAAGGTTATCCACAGACTTACTGAACTTTTATTGTGCCTTTGGCGGTGTTATACACCTCATCGCTATCTTGGCGTCCGCTCATGTTCCAATGGTTGAATGTATCTTTGTGGTTCTCAAACTCTTTTGAGATCTAATTCACTCCCACTTGTTTCTTTTGGAAGAAACACTTCCTCTAGAAAACGACATGTTTGGAGACAAACATTTTGCTCATGGACAAGTAAATAATATCTAGCATACTTGCTAAGATATTCCACAAAGTCTCACCGCGTCATACTAGGCTCCAAGCCTTTTCGACTTTGCCTATGATGACTTCAAATCATCGGTTAAGATAGATTCGACATTATCATCTTCCATATCTAGTATGGAATTTATTCAACCTTTATTCTTTGGAACTCGGTTAAGTATAAGTGCCTTTATCCCGAAGCGGGTAAGGGATACTTCGCATGGCTTGCGTCACACTTTTATCATATAAAGTGTTGTTTCCATTTTAGAACACAATCTAATTCGCGTATCCCAAAGATGGTATCCTTCAAGGAGAATCTTATTCCTTTCGGGCGACTTACGAAACACCTTCAGGTATTAATTACTTCAATCAATTGAAAATTAATTCCTAAGTAGCTCATCAATCTCATATTAGTACTAGATCGAACTTTTCGGGCTTTCGAATTGTCGTTACTTCAATAAATACATTCAACTATTTCTAAAATAGTCATAGAGATTAATAAACAATTATTTGTGGCATTAATTGTCATAAGCCAACAAACATCGGTATGTTTAGGCTTTAGACAATTTTTCTAGAATTTATAACCTTTTCTTAAAAGGGTATTTTAGTCCTCTTTGGATAAGATACGTATAACCCACATGATTCATAATCATGTGGTTTAACATCATTAGAATGACGTTTAATTACACTTCCTCTTCCGGAGAGACTACATCAGAACAACTACAAATATCAAGGATAACGACCATACAAATATTTAGTTGAGATCTTATCACATATATCAACTATTTAGTGACATCAATCTAGTATGTTAGATTCATTGACCTTCCAACTTTATCGGAATAACATTTATTCTTTACAATTGAATATGTCTACTAAACCCTAACAAATAAGCTGAATGTATGTTCTTACATAAGAACCGAACATAATAACATTTATTCAGTTCCTTATCGATTTACTAGATCGAGAATATGGTAAGTGTGACAACATTTGTTTAACCTTCCATATATGTATTTAATCTTTCTAATTTAATCACACTCGTAAGATATCATATATCTAAAGAGTTGAATTGAACTTAGATAGATTTATCTCAACTCACTTGCCTAGAATAGAAACTTCAATAAGTTCTCTATTTAATCACATGCCCTAACTTTCCTTTTTAATCCTTTAAGCACTTGTAAATATTTCTTAGTGTAGTCTTCCTAAGACTTAAGAAAGATCACATGAGCTATGTCTTGATTTCCTTTCATAAAGAAAATCTAAAGTCTATTAAATAGTTTATTTAACCTTTTAAATCGTATTTAAAACATTAACTATTTAATTAACCTCTAAGCAATGGTAGAATTAAGTCGATACTTAAATCTTATAATTTTGAAAACAACCTTTCCAAAATTCGGTCTAGTCATTCTTATCCAACGTTTGAATAGTTTGTCATCGTATGACCGAATGATTATATTGGATCGTATCCAATGCCATAAGCTTCCGTTTTTTTTCATTAATAATTAAAGTCTTGGAGCACTGCATTAAATATGTAGTCTCCTTGTCTCTAACTACTATAACGGGATTGCTCGTGTCATTGCTTATTTTAAAAGGATTAAAATTACTTAACCATATTTGAGAACGTTTCTCAAAAGTACTTGATCATAATTTGGTTTTACTAATCGAGAATTAAACATAAATATAAAGTTTGCTAAAACTACAACATAAAAATAAAAATAAAAGAGTGTTGTTGTTTATACCGCAAAATCAAAATGGTCTTTTGTTTTATGATTTTGCTCCAATTAGTCAACTACTTCCAATTGACTTTCAAGAATATTTCAAAATTCTTTAGTGGCTGAGATCCAATCTAGTTACCTTGATTCCCGGCGGTGGTCGATCAACCAAGATAATTTCGAAAGGTAGGTAACTATTTACCATTCACATCTCTATGTGATTCTCAGTGGATGACTAGTCAACTCTTTGGCGATACACATCACTATGTGTTAGTCAACCCCTTGTCTCTAAAGTCAGACGGCCCTGACGGTGGCCAATCACCGAAAGACTCTAGTCAAGTCATAACTTGAATATTCACGAGATCTCATACGATCATATCTCAATAACGACGATATACCGAGGTAGGTCAACTCCGGCGGTGGTCGATCGATTGGATCCGAACACAGGCTCTTCACCGTCGTTATAATATTGGGAGACAATATCTCGACTTGATTTTGTTGTGGAAGTATTTTTAGTAAATTAATTCACTTAATTAATTTTAATTTCCCGGTCTCATCAATTATATCTATCTCTATAGATATATATCCTACACATTTATCTAGATACGTGCCTAGTCATGCATCTATCGTATCATATAAAATAAATACAAGCACAAAATAAATAAATCGTAAAGTAACCGGTATGATCATGGACTTTTCCTAGGTGCGGTTTCGAATACAAGCCCAGCGAAACCCGCTGGGTCACAATCTAAGAGTAGCATTGCAACACGCCAATAGGATCTTTAATGCTTCATTCTCGAATGGGATCTTTATTTTAGTCTTTCTTTGGTCTCCATCTTACGCTCCGTTATTGTTACATTTAATTCTATCTAATAAAAATAAATACACCCGCCGCACTTTGAGGAGCTAACGGAATGGGATAAATGCAGGAAAATAAACTAGTCACGTTCTTCATAACGGCCTAGGACAATTTTTAAACCAACAGAAAAATTAAATCATTCACATCTATCCTATCGGTTGAGTCAATGATCAATCAGGTCCATATAATCATATTATATCTACTATATCTAATTCATACAATAAAATCATATGAAAAAGATAAAATTAAAATTTAACTACTTGCGTCTTAATTAATCAATTAACATTTAATCTATTAAATAATTTTATCCAATCAATTAACTAATTAACATTTAATTAATTAAATGATTTCAATCAAAAATAAATTAACGATTAATTTTAAAGCGATTTTAATTTTAATTTTAATTAATTAGAACCATTCTAAAAATAAATCAAAATTAAAATTAAGTCTCTTTTGTTTAACTTTCCTTTGATTCTTAATCAAAGGGATGCCTGGTTTCTAAAACCAAAGGCATCTTCCTAAACCAAATTTGGCAGGCACTGTACTTTCCAAAATCAAAATTTTGAGGCGCAAGCTACAAGCTTTTTACAAATCAAATATTTGAAAGGGGCTGGCGCCTATTCAAAATCAAATATTTGGAAAGGCCAAATAATTTTGGTTTAGGCCTGCGCACTTTACAAAATCAAAATTTTGGAAGTAAGCTGCGCAAGCTAAGCCTATTCCAAATCAAATATTTGGAAAGGCCTATTCCAAACAAAGTTTGGAAAGACCATTATTATTTTAATGCCATTATGGCATCCCATGTAAATTATTTGAACCATTGGTTAGCCATAATGACACAACTAAACAAAGCGAATTACTAATCACAACCATGAACCATATAGAAACACAAAATACACAAAACAAAGAAAGAGACCATTGAAAGCAGGCCGCGGTGATGGCGTGGTCAAGTTAAATTAATAACTCGGCGCCTACTATCCCACTTTAGCAGAGAACTAGGTTCAATTGTGAAGATACGGCCGGATAAATGAGGTCGATCCCACAGAGAGACTGGCACAAATAAAACACAACTTTATCCTATTAGAACTAAATTGAAAGGGCGGTCTACGACCAACTAAATGCAGAAAATAAAATAGTAGACAACCACAAGACACAAAAGATCACGAGAGACAAACTAAAGACTACTAAAACACGGATAATCGTTTGATATTATCTAGACAAATAGTATTGATTACGCTAGTAGATTTTAACTTCCCCATGAATTAGGATGATAACGAGACAAAACAAGCGTTAAAGATTAATTATTATGACTACGGAGTCATCCACTAAGGTAGATTTAGTTCCAATTAGGCCTCTGAAATCATCGTGCCTCCAATTACGTGACTTCGCTTTTAATGCCTCCATCTCATATAACCTGGCGGCACAATTCACGAGACTAGGGATGCCGGTATAAACCGTAACCTCATCTAAGCAACATTCCTAGGTAGGCGTACTTCTTAGATGCCGATTCAATCTATATCCTAAGTAACAATCACTTTTTAGGTTTCATGTTAAATTATGATGACGAATAACTAAGTTGATCAGGTTTAATTACTCGTTTTAATTCCAATTCGAGAATCGGCGTGATCGAAGCCGATCATGATATTGCCCTACAAATTGCCAGGGCTCGGTCGACCAAGCGACGGCCTTTCGGGCGACCGAGTGACACGTCTTCAGTCGACCGAACACGATTCAATGTCGGAACAAATCATGATTACTTAACGCGTTTCTAACCTAAACACATGGGTTCGTAAATAGATCTACATCACGCAATCAATACAAATAAAATTACTCCATAATAAAATACAACGGATCTACGAAATAAAGATTGCATAATTGAATAGTCATACCCTCGAAGGCGAGTGACTCCACACTCTTTAATCGCTCCTAATCGGAGAATCCAGCCAGAATCCACAATGAAGCGAACATAAAGAAAATAAAACTTAAAAACTAAAATTGTATGAATTGTTTTGTGTTGTAGTGGTGTGTGTTCTCAATTTAAGTATCTGCTTTGCTTATATAGGAGTTGAAGCCGACATAGGAGAATCCAGAAGATTGACATGCATTTATCACATTAGGCTCGGGGTGACCGAACCTACACGCCTTCGTCGACCGAATGGCATGGCTCGGTCGACCGAGCCTCCTCTTTCTGGCGTTTTCACACTCGGTTCGTCGACTTGTTCCCCTCCATGCTTTTGAATTGATCGATTTATCTTTTCTTTAATGCTCCGATTTTCTTCTCTTTTATCTTGAGATCTCCACGATTGTATGATAATTATCTTCCCGATTTATCATGATCTGCCAAAATCAGCATTTATCACACAATTAATTGCTCTTTTATAATAAAAATAGCTAAATACCAATTATCATATTAATAATCACTTATCATTAAATAATAAATATAAACACGTGATTAAACATGAAATATATATAATTAACTCCGATTTAAGGTTAAATTGATGACATAAACATGTATATTTTAAAGCGTCATCAAAATACCCCACTTAAACTTTGCTTCGTCCCGAACAAAGCATTAACAAGTTATTCCCAGAGACAACATTTTATCATGGTCAACTCCATACTTACACAAGAAACCGAGTCAACTCATACCGATCATTGCTCATAAGATAAGCATTATTCACTACTCGCTATGAATCCTAAGTGATTGTGTGCATGTGCATTGGTTTTATATAAATGTAGCAAGATTAGAGTTTATGCAGGACTTCATATCTAAATTCACCAACATCGACATTCATACTTCTTATGCCTCTCAATTGTTAAAGCACTAGAACAATAAGCAAGAGCGTATCTATAGTTTTTGGACTTGGAGACCGAGTACTACTCAAAGCCTCTCGAATTTTTCGAAAATTTGTTTCAATTTTTGCATATTTTTCGAATACCTACTAACCTCGAGGAAGAAAACTTTTCATAAGTATCCCCATCTTAGATTAAGCATAGCATCGAATATTACCACAAGCGGGGCTACTTTGGTAATATTACTACAAGCCAGTGTTTTAATACATTCTCAAGAAACACGAGTCGTCCCCCAAACTTATTACTCCGCTTTTGTTGGCTAGAAGATCGAGAATACATCGGTCGACAAATGTAAATAATCAGGTCCTCATAACCAATTATCTAACGCAGGTGTACACATACTTCTTTCAATTATTATAACTCATCAATAGCTTGCGATTCATATATTGAGTTATTGAACAACACTAACTCTTGCAATTGTTGGCATGAATATCCTTAAGTCTACTAACACTTTATCGCAAAAAGTATAATATGACCACGTACTCACACAACTTGGTTCATTTCCTATTAATTCTAAGTATAAGAACTTTTACAAGTTTAAAGTGCAAGTTAAACAACTTGGCATTTATCCATAAAATTTTAAATTTGGCTGAATATTGTCTCAGATATTCGTTCCCCTTGACTTTTCAACATATATAGCACAATATATAGCTAAGTCCCTTCTACTTAAACATGGCATTGTCCTCAATGACAAAAATAAATGAGTTCAAGATGAAAGACTTAGCTCTGAAAGCGGCTCCCAAGTAAAGGAACAATATCGGGTAATCATCGGCCGCAGCGTGGAGAGAGACGGACACATCTGTATAAGCGAGACAAGCTCCACGAAATCGTCAAATACCATGTCTATGGAAGTGATAAAATAATGTGGCGATGAATTAGATATAGATATCTAAAAGCAGATTTCAAGCCACTTTTATTTTATCTTTGCCATGAACAAGACCAAGGGATTTAAACCTGTAGATAAAAACTCACATGGCAGGCTATCAAGGAAAAAACCTCGTTTATTCGAACTTGAACTTCGAGCATGGCGAGATGAAAAAACCGTGATAAGCGCATGCTACTTTATTAAAGAAAAACCAAAGGATAGTTATAGGTAGTAGTTCTAAGTTTATAGTCATTAGCTCGACTCGACTCAGATGGTTTATTCATAGGCGGGGTCATCGAGGGTACAAAACTTCCTCACCGGCCCGCGGCGGAAGCCCGTGATAATGCTTATCGATGTCCATTAACCACAAATCTGGACTGCGTCTTTGAAATTGAATAGCTCCACGCTCGAGGAAGGAAAGACTCGTTGTACTTGAAATGGGCCACACCATCTTGATTTCGGCTTACCGGGAAGAGTCTTAGCGCATTGGGTGTATAAGAGAACTAGATCACCCTCTTGAAAGGTCCTATCCGAATCTTTTTGTCATGGAACTTCTTCGTGCGCTCCTTGAAAATCTTGGCATTCTCGTATGCCTCTGGCGAAACTTCCTCAGGCGAGTTAATTCTAACATCTTTTTCTCACGGCCAACGTCTCATCAAAATTTAGCATCCTTATTTGCCCCACATGGCCCGGTGCTCGATTCTCTGGTGAATGACATGCCTTTCCAAAAACAATCCTATGGTGACATTCCAATCGTGGTTTTATATGCGATCCTATAAGCCCATAAAGCGTCGTCCTAAGCGTAACGACCAATCCTTCCTGATCGTATTAGCAGTTTTCTCCGAGGATACGCTTTATCTCTCGATTGGTGACTTCTACACGTCCACTAGTGCAGGGTGATATCTTGATGCTAGCTTATAGCCGAACCCATGCTTAATCATCGACCCAGTTCAAGCGGTTTATTACAAAAATGACTACCATTGTAAGCTTTATAATTGCCACTTGGCGTCCCCGAACCTTGTAAAAATGTTCTTCTTCAAAAATCTAACCACAACCACAGCATCGTTAGTAGGGGCATGAATGGCCTCAAACCATTTGGATACATAATCTCGACAACTAAGATATATCGGTTAGATAATGATGAAGTGAAGGGTCCAGCAAAATCTATTCCCCAACGTCAAAAGCTCCACTTCGAGGATGCTCACAGTGGCATCTCATTCCTCCTTGAAATATTACTGTCATTTTGACAAGCGTGACATGCCTTTGCATATTGGTGTGCATCCTTAAACAATGTCGGCCAATAAAACCGCATTGGAGGACCTTGCAGCGTGTTTTTTTCTCCCCGTAGTGTCCTCCAACTTCATAGGGTGACAATGCTTGAGATATCATTATACTCTTCTTGGGCACACACCCGAAAAATATTATCGAGATCTAAGCTTAACAAATAAATATCATCCCGATAGTAGTGTCTAATATCTTTAAGAATTTTTCCTTTCTTGGGCGGTGAGATTAGGTGGTGGGTGCTGCCGGAGAGATAATTGACAAACAAACTAAACCATGGTGCGCTTTTCTCCTTCACAACCTCAATTCGCGAAGAAGAGCGCGACACAATCATCATGTCCCCGAGCTGGTGGTGATGGAAAAGTTGTTCATCGGGAAAGATTCTCTATCTCAGGTAATTCCTCACCATCCTCTCCAATTGTAGCGTGATGGATGATCGGCCACCACGTTCTCACCCGCCTTTCTTATCTACGCGATTTCACGTCAAATTCTTGCGTGCGGTTAGAATCCATCTCAACATCTCGGCTTTGAATCTTGCTTTGCTAGGAGATACTGCCAACCGCGTGGTGGTCGACCACGATGACTTTAGATCCCACTAAGTAGGATCAAACTTGTCAAAGCAAAGATAACGGCGGTTCCTTCTCCGTTGTGGCGTAATTTCTTTGGGCAGCATTCAAAGTCCGGCTTGCATAATAAATGGGCCTAAAAATCTTATCTTTTCTTTGACCCAAAGCGCGCCAATGGCTGGTGTCACTTGCATCACACACGTCGGTTCAAGCGGAAGATCCCAGATCCGGTCGCGACGGAGAGCGGGTGCGTGACCCGATCTACTTTTTATTCGTTGAAGGCTTTTATGCACTCATTTGAAAA